>CAEGAE010079845.1:0-135551 GCA_903067095.1 Girardinus metallicus | reverse complement strand
CAAACAACCATGCACTCACACACTCACACCTAGGGACAATTTGGAGAGACCAATCAACCTGACAGTCATGTTTTTGGACTGTGGGAGGAAGCCGGAGTACCCGGAGAGAACCCACGCATGCACAGGGAGAACATGCAAACTCCGTGCAGAAAGACCCCGGGCCGGGAATTGAACCCAGAACCTTTTTGCTGCAAGGCAACAGCTCTACCAACTGCGCCACTGTGCAGCCCACTGTAGTAAATGTAAAATAAAATTTTTTTTTTTTCTTAACTATTCAGAAAAGTTTGCACCAGTGTTTAGCAAAACACATTTCTGATCTTCAGACGGCGAAGGAACTCAAAGGCACACAGACGGAGCGACTGGCCTGAAGTTAATCCGAGCCGTCAAAGAAGCTGGAAAGACACGAAAAGGAATAAAAAGAACGATACTGTAACAAATTTACATGCCTTTTTTTTTTTTAATCAATTTAGCATGAAGCTGTAAGCATGTTGCATTATGCAGGCCCACTTCCACAGAGGAGTTCCTGAGCATCTAGTTAAAGCTGGCAGCTACAACACCGCTCTGTTTGCATGAGCGAACATCAGTACAAGTGTTCATTGCTCCTGAGGTTTCCTGGCAGAGTTATCTCCCTTACCTCAAAATCTGACAGGAGGGGCACAGGCCATTAAAAATCCTGATTAGCCAGGCCCGAGCCCCAACACACACACACATATAAACATCTTATAAACCCCACCCCAGTCGATAACGAACCCCGTGTGAATCACCGTGAGCTACAGCGGCATCATTTACCTTCATCTGACCCGTGGTATTTGAAAAGCATAAATCACCTGGGTTTTTTTTTTAATTTTTTTTATGCCGGCTTGTTGGATGTGTTGAAACTGAATGTGTAATTTGTCACGCTATCAGCATCCAAACCACTATCCGAGTACCCACAGAGAATAACCCGTGTTCTCTGTGATTACACAACTGCACTTAAGCAACGGAGAGAAAACACTTTTCAAACAAAAGGAGACATGCTAAGCTTGTTTTTTTTTTTTTTTTTTTAAATCTTTATTTTATTTCAGTCAACAGCTTGTTCATTATAAAAAATATCACTTTATGTCTGTAGAATCATTGTTCATAAACTTTTCTGCTTTTTAAAGAAATCTGCACTATACATTGACATTAATCCCTTGTCAAACATCGGTCTAAAAACGAAAAACAACAGCAATGACATAATTATCAGTTCAATTTGATCTCTATCAAAACAGCATGCACTCACAGATTCAGCACCCCGAAGGCACATCATTTGTATTGCTTATTTAAAAATAATAATAATAATAATAATAATAATAATAATAATAAAAAAGATTTACAGTGTTCGGTAAAATGACTTTGCTTACAACATAATGTAAACACCCGCTGTGCAAATCTCTGAGAAGTTTTTTTTTTGTTTTTATTAACAGAAACAACACCTGAAGTTTCAAGCTAAAGTGACCTCCAGAGACGTTTTGTATTTATGGCTCTGTTAAAGTCCCAGCAAAAACACATTTGGAAACTTTGCTCATTTACTTTCCTGACAAGAAACTTTTATGCCCCTGCAATAAATATTTACCGGGAGCCTGAAGCAGACATGCTCAGCACGGCGACTGAAGACCCAAACCCTCATAAATGTGCTCATTAACAAGATCTAATTTGGGTTTTATATCATTTTTAAAGGCCGTGCTTCTCAAGCTGTGCTATCTTGGTTTGCCTTTAGCGTGACTGTTAGAAAAGTTTGGTATCAATTATTGTATTTGCACCGAGTTTGTGAACACACCAAGCAATGTAGAGGTAAGAGGCGATGAGAGCCAAAAAATGACTTAAGAAGTTAATTTTTGTTGCACATAAAAAGTAGCGGAGAAGACTACTAGAACTCCCTGAAGCAGATTACATTGAAGCAGGAAGTAGCTCTGGTAGCTAGCATGTTAGTTACCTCTTGTGTCGTACCTTGGCTCTAACCCAACTCAACTGCTCTCCTTTGCTGAGTTGGAACACCATTAAGAGTTGCAGTAGAGTTGAGAAGAAACGTAAAACAATAAAAGAATTGCCAATCAATGAATCTGATATTCGGGCTAACCGCAGTTAGCAAGGGACGCTAACAGCAATGGATTTCATTTGGACTTTCAAAAACTTTAGCAGTATGTTTGCTCATCAACAGAGGTCACATAATGTTTGTGCGAACAGTTTAACAAGATACATCTGAACTCTCAATCATGTATGCAAGGCAGCCAGATTTTATTTTGGAACCTTTGATTTTTTTTTTTTTCCCCCCCACTCAGAATTTCAGCATCTGGAAATCTACTATGGAACTATAAACTTGCAAATTCCTGCTTCTGAGCAGAGAATGGAATGCATCATTAATACCCATCAAATAAACCAGAACTAAGAAGGTTTTAAAAATAAATTATCTTATTTTGAGACATGTCTGAGGGTCACACGGGCTGCGATAAAGTGAGAGAGAGTAAGACTTTCAGCAGATAACAAGAGGGTCTAACAGAAAACGCCAAAGTTGCTATGTCTGATTCTTTAAAGCAATCAACCTGTCTGTCATGAGAAAGGCCCGATTTGGAAATTTCGGCAGCTTTTTGGAAGTAGAGACCTATATTCTTTAACTGCAGATTTTCTGATGCTAACCATGCTAATCGCTCTAATTGCAAATGGAAATTGCAAAGTTGATTTAAAATGTTAATTTGTAATCATTGTGTTTGTTTGCAAATCTTAAGAAAAAAGCAGAATGATGCTGCTTTTGCTTCAAATATAAATAATGACTGCTAACTTGGTCACTTTGTCCCTCTTTCTTGCGCCCACTTACCCATAAACAGACAATTTCAAAACGTTGTACGTGTTGCGTTATCCACTTGCCTACATTTTTTATATACGCCATGTTTTGCACATGGACGAAGAGTATATTTCTATTTATTTGGGTTGACCATAGTGGTGAGTTATTGGGATGAAGATTCATCAGAATAAAAAAAATAAAAGTACAACCTTGAAACCACATTTGTGTACTTTTTCTGAATGAACAAGGTCCATATATAAATGATTTTGAGGTAAAATGACCAAGATCCAGAAAGGTTAGAAATGTATATATTTTTTTGTTTGTTACAATGCAACATTGTTTAAGAGAAATCAAAAATAGCTAAAATCTGAACAGGAAAAATGAAAACTATGTTTTTGTTTCATAACACAGGAAATGGAAAAAGTCCAAATCCCGTTACGAGACCATCAACATGTCTGTCGAGATGATGGTCTGAGAAAGCTAGGGATTTAGCAAGATGGCAGATGTTATAAACAGTTAGAGAACCATTGTCTAAAGGGGTTTTTAGGGAGCTCCAACACAACTTTACACAAAACTTGGAAAAAAATCCGTCAGGTTTTCAACATCCGGTTTTGCACAAAGCAGCCTAACAGCATTCGATGCGAACGAATCGCAGTCACAAGGACCAGTTTCGTTTTGTTTGCTTTTTGGCTCCGACTCTATATTTAAGCAGGTTTGACAGTGGTATCAAATGTTTCTTTTTTTTTTTCTTTTTTTTTTTTGGCAACACTTCCCAAAAAACCCTAGCACCTACTGCAGCGTAGTGTATCAACAGTTACGGCGTTGGGTTCGTCATAAGCAACAAGAATCTGCTGCACATTCAATAATGCCATCCAGTGTTTCTGAAACCTTGGCGGGTCGGAATGAAAGGCTGTGCTCACACAAATAAAGCAGGAACACGATCAACAGACAGACTAACTCCGTTTCAGACCAACAGTTACCTTCTGTACATGGTAATCCCTGCCTATTAGTCAAGTTTGACATTTATCTAATGCAGCTCTTAGTATAGGGAATGCTGTTAAACAGCTGAAGGGAGAGTGAGTCATCCAGTGTCGCTCCATACACAAACATAAAAATAAAAACATGACGCTGTACCATTATTCATTCCATTTGTTTGCCACTGATTAAACAGAAAATGCCCTGCTGTGACCCATCTTGAGGGAACGAGTCTTTCATTACCTTAACAAGCCCACAGAGCCTAAGATTGTACCTTAAATCACATCCCAAATCACGCATCCGGTTCTGCTGTTTTGACGACGTTTCCTTCCCATCAGCTTAACGCTACGATAATTACTCAAATTTAAGAGCGGAGGACAGCTTGGAAATAAAAGTGAACTGAAAAGAAGCAAATTACTCAAACAAAATAAACAAAGAAAAAAGAAAAGAAAACAAGCCAGCCCTGCTTCTCCCCTCAATGTTCCGGTTCTCTTCTGTACCCCCACTGTGGCGTCTTCGCCACGTCTAAAACGAGACTGCGCTTTCATCACAGCCAAATCAGGGAATTAATGAAACTCCCAAGGTCAGTGCGTAGGTGTTGCCTTGCTGGGGCGTCGCTCTTACGAGGGGAACATTGACTTTCGAGTCTTCGGAGGAGGCGGGGGAGGCTTGTTCTCAATTTTCACGGGCAGCGGAGGGATGAACTGGGGGGAAAAACACAGAAGAAGGTTCGTGTTAAGACTTTAAATATAAATACAATACAATTTAAAAAAAAAAAAAAAAAAGGAGTATATTCAAGTTTACTAGCCATTAAATATGCATTACGGAGGGGCTGTTATTTCCTCTAAGCAGATGTACCTCTGAAGAGATGGCGAGGTTGTCAATCTCGTGCGGATGTTTCTTCGGAGGCATGGGTGGGGGAGTCCCTGGGGTGTCGATAGTATTGGCATCGTTGTCGCTGAGGAGTGATGAATAACCTAGCGAGGGGGGGAGGGAATAAAAACTCTTCAGACCACATCCGTCTGTGAATGTGTGTGTGACCTGATTAGCTCCGCAGACCAGAATGTGCTTACACCCCAGGAAAAAAAAAAAAGTCTGTCAGGTTCCCCCCTTTATTGTGTGGAAAAGCAGAACTTTAAGATGGGGAGAAGTGCAGTGAGGCGCTTCTCAGAAGAGGAAGGAGCTCTTTGCTACGTACTGGAGCTGCGCGGCGTGTTTGGAGTGTGCGGGGTGGCGGGGAGCGGGCTGAGTTGGTTAGACAGACTGAGCTGGGATGAAACGCCCTGGAAAAGGGAGAGGGTGAGCCGTCTGTCACCGAGCTGCAAACTTTTCGGTCTCTGCTGCTTGTCTGGTGAAACCTGGGTGGTAGTGGGGGGTGGGGGGAGAGAAAACCATAAAGAAGTGCTCTGTTATCCACTATTACACTTAAAATAACTTCAAATGAGCAAATGCGCTCACATTTCTCCAACCGTATTGGTAATTTACTGGGATTCTATGAGACAAATCAAGACCAAGTGCCAAACATTGCGAGATGAAAAGAAAAGGGATACATGGTTCTGAAAATGCACACCACAAAAGTGCAGCATTGATCTGTATTGAGCCCCGTTTCCTTCTGGACCCCTAAATAAAATCCACTGAAACCAGCTGCCATCAGAAATTAGTTAAACTGTGAATACGGTCGTGTGTAGCTTCATAATAAAAGGCTCAGATTCAGCTAGAGGGACTTTTTGGGCGCTCCAGACTGAAATGCAGAGTTGTAGAGATATTTATAGCAGGGTAAAGTTATAACAGGGTTTCTGCAACTCAAACGTAAGACTTTAAAGACCATTACGAACACAACTTAAGACCTATATCTCCACAGAAATGTACCAACTTTGTCCAGCCAATAAATGTGCACTTGCCCAAAACAGTTGAAAAAAAACATAAAAATGCTAGCAACATTCCCTGGAGGGAGGCGTTGCTAAAGCTAATGAGGTTTTTCTTTGTCAAAACCTGCCATAAACTAAACACATAATTCCCATAAGCATTGTGGGACATTAAGGATTACGAGTAAATATGTAAAAATAAAAAAAGGAAACGCAAGTGGCACTATATGGACGTACAAATCCCCATCTCAGTCAGGTCAAAGGGTGTAAACACAGACGTTTGAAAACCGACCTCACCGGTCTCAGTCTCTTCTGCATCCCTATGGTTGTATTGTCTGAGATGCTGAATTTTAAAGCCTAACTTTATAATTCATAGTCGTGTTCTGCTCCTCAGTATAATGTAGTAGTTTACTGCCCGGCACCAGTTCAAATCCAGATAATATTAATGTGTTAGGAAGGCACGGTCAGACACAGAAACAGACACAGGATCTAAATCCAACTGAAAGTCTGTGGCAAAACTCGAAAGTGCATCTTACGAGGCACTTGATTTAATCTGAAATTACTGATCCATTTAATCTGACTGAGATTGAGCAGGCAGATTACAGTAGGAGGCAGTATTTTAGTCTCTAGACATGCAAGCTGGCAGATGCCCACCCCAAATGACTTACAGCTGTAATCTAGGCAAAATGTTGAAAGCCAACTAAAATCTCTTCTTTTTTGCGCTTTTCTTTTCAGCTATTCACTACTTTCTGTTGGTCTGGTACATAAAATACACAAATGTATGCAGTTATCACACAAAGTGAAAAATATCCAGAGGTATGGATAATTTTGTAGGGAACCAGAGCTTAACATACAGCAACTATGAAAATGTGTTCGACCCCTTGGATCTTTCACCCTTTTATTGCTTTAACAAATCAATCATGATCAAAACAATTTGGTATTTTTGACAAAAGAAAAAAAATGTCCCAAAAGCAAAAATGAAAACTGATTTGTACAAAGTAATGACAAGTAAAAATATTTCACATTAAATAAGTGACTGCATAAATATTCACCCCTTCAAGTCAGTACTCAGTAAACGTGCTGTCAATCAGGTTTGCACATCTGAACTATAGAAATGTGTCTCCATACTTCTGTACAGAACTGATGAAGCTGCCATGCTGCGTGTGGATTGGTTGCGAAGTCCTGCCACAAATTCTCTAAATGATTGAAATCTGGGCTTTGACTAGATCAGAACATCTGCCTCGCTGTCTTCAAGGCATCTCTGTGCTTTGGGTTTTCGTCTCACTGGAAAACAAACATTCTCTGAAGCTGTAGTTCTCTTCTCCAGCATTTCCCTGTTTTTTTTTTTTTTTTTTCTTTTTTCTTGCTGCATTCATTTTACCTTCTACCTTTACAAACCTTCCAGGGACTGCTGCCGGGACGCGCCCCCACAGCATGATGCTGACGCGGCATCTGTGTGCCGCGCTTCACAGA
This sequence comes from Girardinus metallicus, assembly GCA_903067095.1. Taxonomy (NCBI): domain Eukaryota; kingdom Metazoa; phylum Chordata; class Actinopteri; order Cyprinodontiformes; family Poeciliidae; genus Girardinus; species Girardinus metallicus. The sequence continues at coordinate 128,438 of CAEGAE010079845.1, read as the reverse complement.
GGAGATGATGCGTTTGAGGTGATGTGTGTAGTGTTTAGTGTCTGTCAAACATAGCCTCTTGTCTGATGGCCAGAAATGTTCAGTCTTGGAGACTTTTTCTTGTGTCCAGCCCCTGACTTTTACGTTTCAGTAGGCGTTTCTCTGATTTGCTCGGCGTGTTCCTTTGACTTCATGCTGGGGATTCTGCTTAACCGGTGAATGGACCTTCCAGACACCGGTGTTTGAATAATACAGCGATTATTAGGTGATTTCCATCCACACATTGTGAGAATATGTTTTACCAGTTGGCTCGTCCTTTGTTCAGTTAGGTCAGTCGCTTTAAAGGGGGTTGAATATTTATGCACTTGCCTCATGTTAAATCTTTTCATTTAATTGCTACTTTGTAGATTTGTTTTTGTTTTTTTAGCCGAGTTTTGCCGATTGCGTTTGATATGTAAAAGCAAAACGAAGGGTAAAACATCCAAGAGGGCGAGGACTATTTATAGGCACCGTGTAACTGTATATAGCACAGTTGCGCAGACATAAGGCCTCACCTCATCTGCATCCGACTGCTTCTCCAGCAGCACTTGAGATTTGCTCACGCTCCACTCCTTCCTGTTCTTCCGAGCGATCCTGTTGTCTTCCTCGGAGCGGGACAGAACAGAAACCCTGCGATCACTGGGACAAGCCGACGAGGAGCGGTTAGCGAAATCGCCCGAGGCACAGAAACAGACACAGGAAAATGTAAAACAAAGGCGACAAATGACTCGTTTTATGCGAGAATAATAATTAAAAAAAAAAAAAAAAAAAAGACATAAAAAAGAAAGAAATCATGTCTGATTATCAGTCAGGGCGATGTGAGGATGTGGTGGCACTGACTCTTGGGAGGAGGGCCCGTCCGAGGAGCCGCTAGAGAGGCCCGAGGACGTGCTCGACAAGGTGGACGCAGTGGACATGCGGCGCAGGGTGGAAGACATGATGTAGGGCACGACGACTGAGCCCACGCGGCTCTTCTTCTTCTCAGTCAGAGAGCAGGGCTGGGACACACAAATGGGATTAAACGTCACCCGGGTGCGGGCGGAGGGAGATGGAGAGCAGAGAGAGGGGGGATAGGGGGGTAGGGGATCTTGGCAGGAAGATTCAGAGTGACAGGCGAGGCACACGTTGCAAAAGCCTGGCTAAAGGAAGATTTATGGTCCTGTGCTAATATAATGTACACTATCCTTTGAATGAGAAGCGTTTGATAGGAAGGCAAGAGGGCCAATAGCGAAAGTTGGCACCCCGCTGCACGAAATCGAGTTTTCAGCTGGCAACGCACCAAGGTTATGACGCCGTACAGCTTCTCCACTTTCTCCCGGAGATCTTGGAAGCAAGTGACTAAACGATTGTGTAAGGGCTTCAGCTGCTCCGTCGCCTTCTCCCCGTGGATGCGAATTCCATCTTCCAGGAGCGGGACCTGTTGGGAGCGAGGGAGGACATAAGTAGAGCACAGGTGTTTGGCGAAAAAAGAGGGGGGAAAAAAAAAAAGGGTTCTTGATAAAGATGACGGAAAAATGTACCTGCAGGGCGATGAGCTGCTTAAGGACCCCGATGCGTTCGCGGTCTCCTGGGTGCTCTTGGATGTAGGTGTCAGTGAAGAACGCCTGAAGAAGATGGAAACTGGGTGACGACTGGGCGGCATGTTGAGCGCGCTCATTAGAAAATGTGGCAACAGAGAGCCGGCTGCTACGGCGTTACAAAGAGGCTCCCGTGTGAACAGGACTCCGTAACTCAGAACAGAACGGAAACCAGGACTCATGTCAAACAGAAGTGGGGATCCACTGTTTAATGACAGCTAGATGACTTTATTAGTCCAGCCTGGAGATGTTTGACCACGTCGTCCTCAGCAATATGCCACAGAGAAAAATGTTAAGTCTTATCAGTTTTAACAACATGTATGACCTTACTTCTGTGGTTTAAAAATATACTGTTAAAACCAGATATTTACACACACTGTATAGAAAAAGAACATAAGGTAACACTTTATTTGACAAGGTTTTTAAAGTGTCAATATTTACAAAATAATGGAAAGTTGGCACTTTCAAAGCAATTTCGCATTAAGAGTGTCATTATTTGCCAAACGACATTTCATGACAACTGTCTTAAACATTCATGAAGACTCCCTCATCTTCACGACAGATATATAGTCATGTTTATGACAGCACCATGTCAGTGTTATGCACACCCCGTCAACCAAAGTGTTACCAAAAACATAATTTTTTATTTCCCTGTCTGAGATGAAAAACAAAACTTTTCCCGTTTTAGGTCAGTTGGAATTACCAAAATCATTTCCATTTGCTTAATGTCCGAATAGTGACAGAGAGTAGGGCTGAGCAGCATGGCTTAAAAATTAAATCTCTGATTTTTTTCTCCCCCATATGAGATAAATGTTTTTTTCCAGCTTTCTTTCCTTAAAAAAAAGAAAAAAGAAAGATATTACAAATGACAAGAAACGTTCTCAAAATGTGGCTTTTATATCAATCCTCCCTTCTGTGAGTTGTGCGACCGAGTATTAGAGCCAGGTTATTTAATTACCACAACATAGTTGTAATATTAGCAACGAAAGACTCACAGTTACCAGGAGAAAGTCTTAAAACTATGAGGGCAAAAAAGAGAGAAATGAAGAAAAATCTTAGATAATTTTTTTGTGTGTGTTGGAGCTAAAGTTATTTTATAATTTTCCAAATATTACGACTGTATTCTTCTAATATTGCAACCTTAATCTCACAATTAAGAAAGAAAAAAAAAAGATTGATCCTTATATTTTGTCGTAGAGTCGGCCTGAATTCAATTGAAACGGCTAAACAAGATGGCCGCCGCAGCCATCTGAACTTTGGAAACCCAAGGAAAGAAGTAGTAGGAAAAAAAAAAAATTATCTTCAAAACCCAAAACAATTTATCAATATATTTTATTATATTGATTATAATAAAATATAATCAATCCTAATAGAAATATTTTTTTAAGACATTCATTTAAATTTTCCTCTTTTAAAACGGTCTGGATATCCTTCTGCAAGCTTCTGACAACCGTTTGCTGGAACACTGACCCATTCCTCCCGACTGAACCGGAGTCAGGTGCTCACACACACCTTCACACCTCTCACCACATTTTGCTGCACAGGATTAACAGCAGGATTTTGTGACGGCCACTACAAAACACCGACTGATTTAATGGCATACATACGGTCATTGTCCATTAGGAAGCTCCATTTGTGCCGGATCTTTAACTTCCTGGCTGAAGTCTTCAATATTTAGACTTAATGTTTTTTTCTTCATGATGCCATCAAGTTTCTTTGCCTCCAGCAGGAAAACACCCAAAGTTATCAGGGTGGAAAGGTTCTTCTTTTTCCCTCCAAACATAATGCTAGTCGTTACGGACAAACAGCTCAATTTTAGTTTTATCACACCAGATATTAATGTCTTGGTCTCTGAGTTCATTTGCAAACTGCGGCTTGTCTTTCTATGTTGCCTTTTGAACTAATGACTTCTTCCTTTCTGACTGGCTCTCCAGGCACTTCTGTTATTTTTCTTCATCTTTATAAGGTCTACTGCTTTTGTTCTGGAGTTGATGCTCACTTGTCACATCACGATACGTTCACCTCTGGGAAACAAAACTCCTTTCCTTCCTGAACCGTATGAAGGCTGGATATTCAGAGCTGCATATTATTATTAGAACCGTTTAAGCAGATGTGGCATCTTCGGGCAACGGGAAGTGGTAGCCAAGGAAGAGGTAAACTCGTGGAGGTGCACAACTGTCGTCTCACTATCTTGGCTTACATTTCTTTAGATTTTTTGTCATGTCACTTTAAAAAATTGTATATTTAAAGTGTTTTAAAGTACATAAATTTCTATTTATATATAAATTTATCATTCAGGAACTTACAAAGTCATGCTATCACTATTTGGGCTTTCGTAGAAAATTTTCAGCCTTACTGTGTGCATACTTCAGGATTAAAGAGAAATCCCTGAAAATATGGTCATTATTCCAAGATTTAGCAAATAAACTTTGAATCCTAACAAACCTAAAACCAGAAAAGTTTGGGCTGATTTATTGTCAGACAGTGACAAAAAACAAAACAAAACAGTTATATCTTTTTATACATTAAAAATAAATATCTGGTTTCAACTGTATGCTTGGTCGAAAAAACAAAACAAAAAAACCTCCACAAGAAATCTAGGTTTCAGTCTTCTTGTTCTTCATCCAGAAATCTTCTCCTTCACTTATTATTCAGCAGAGTAAGAAGGAGAAAGTGTTCACTTGAGTAAAAGCTTTTGGCATCGAGCGGTGGTTCGATATTGTTGTGGACATAAAAACATTTATTATAAAGGGAAGCGGAGGATATGAAGCTGGAGGAGTTGGAGAGGACGTTACTGTGGCGGTGCGGCGTTTGCTATGAGATCAGTTCAGAGAAATAGTTTTGTCTCGGTCGGTACATTTCTGACAGGAAACAAAAGATAAAAATATATTTCTGCTAAAGCAGATCTTAAGAGAATCAATAAGCCTCTCCAGTTATTCACTACTGACTCTGTTTACTTTACTCTCTTAGCAGAAAAATATTAATCTAAAAACTTAAAAGGATTTTACAAAGGAATAAACTGACAGGGAAGTTCAAATATAGGACGGTGGGAGAAAAGACTGAGATCCAGGCCCAGATTAAACATCTGTGTGATCAATTCATGCGTTTGCTTATGTCTGAGCAAATATGAAATAAAATTGGGTCGAGTCTAGTCACCAAGCTAGATTTAGAATTAGAAATCTACGTGTTTTTAATGGTTTGTTTTCTTCACCAGGATTTACTCAGAGTTAAAGTAAAAGCCTAAATTATCAAGAGAACACACGCAGAGCTGCTATTTGTAGGCAGTAATGCTAATCATGCTAACTGATAAAACAATAGGCAAAAGACGGTTTGAAATGTCACCAGCATGAACAGGTAACTGTTCATGCTGGTGACACGAACAGTTACCATTTGAGTTATCCTCAAATGGTAACTGATGTCAAAATGTTTTTTTATTGCGTAACTGAGTAGCAGCAGCTCTACTAATATAAAGCATTGAGGATCCATCACCGCAGGCAGGCACCTGTTTAGGTACAAATAAATTAATCCTTTCACCGTGTTACGCGTTTGAGTACATTTTAGTCTTGTGAAAGGGGATGTAACTCTGTTTCAACTGTGTTGTATTTGCATAGATAAAGCACCAGGAAGAGTTTATTGTGTGTGCTAAACTGTAACCTGGGCCTGTTTTTGATAATAATAATAATAAAAAAATAATTTGCACATTGCAATGCAAAGAAAATTATTTTTTTTGACTGACAGAAAACTGGAGTCAGTTCAAATCTGAGAAGTTCACAAAACTTGGAAATGGACACCACATCTCTGCTCTAATTATATGTAATTTGGTAGAAAAATTGACAAAAATTGAAGAAACTAAGAATTAGTAGAATAGGATGTAGAACATGACATTGAAATATTGTTAAAACCTCAAAATTAGGCAGTATCATTTTCCTCATTTGAATGAAAAAAATTTATTTTGATCATGTTGCATTGATTTAGTTCTTAAAAGTCGGTTGGTTATATAACATCTATAATATTTATTTTGGAAAATATTGAAACTCATGTAACTTTGCATTAAAATCAGAATATTTTATAGCTAATTTAAGCCTGTTCTGACCTTAAACTATTAAAATTGTATTGAATTTTCAAATTTGAGGCCTCCACCAGAAACCAGAGGTCGGAGACTATTTTGATTAAATCTGTTGTCATTAGTAGATTCACGCGTCATAATGTACATCCAATTCTTGTTCATTAACGAAGCAGAAAAAAAAACAAATAATGGGAGCGGATTTCACAACTCAAAATGCTTAAGTCCTGTCTGTTAGCCAAACAGTGAAAAAATACTCATTTTGCTACATGGCACTTATTTTTTTGTTAAAAAAAAAAAAACAAAAACAAAAAAAAGGCTAAAAAAAATCTCTGTTTCTATGTTTTGAGTCTAAACTGGGTTACAAGATGACTCAGTTAAATTACGCGTTTGATTTGATGCAGTCCAAATTAAAATTAGCACCTTGCGGCGGCACGCCTCTCCAGTTCACACTCGGTGCCACTCAGTCTGACCTTTTGATTGCTAAATGTCAGCGCATTATGATTCTACCCAAGCAGACATCCGCGTGAGACCGTGTTATTACTACCTTACGACTATTTAAGACTCAACCGAAAAGATGTTTGGAGAGGTCAAAGTGGCAGCGCCCTTTGACCACCAAAGTCAAGTATGTGGAGTCTGAAGACAAAAAATAAAATAAAATTTATTAATTAATAAAAAGTCACTCGTGTTTGTTCTGTAGATATTGAATAAAAGAAAGGATATGTGCATAGATGACATGAAATATTTAAGAATCCAGTCGCTGGAGGCAGAAAAAGTGCACTGTGCAGCAAATCTGTCATAATAAATCACAGAGCCAGACCTTCTCGTAGTTGGAGAAGCCGCCCATGACGGCGGGGTCGACGATGCCGCTGAGCATCATGGACAGCGGGTTGATGGACAGTGACCGGTCGCAGGCCTGCTGCTGCACCAGGTTGCTCAGCTTCTCGTTGGCCATCTCCATCGTTTCTATGGCGTTCATCAACGGACTGATCTCCTCCTGACACGTAGACGAGCATTCGTCATTAATAACTTAAGAAACGACAATACAACAAAACAACATGATTTAGGAATGAGGGCTGCTTCTCACCACCGAGACGGATTTGACTTCAAACCATTTGAGGATCCCAGGGAAGCGGTAGGCGGTGATGTAAGTGGTTCTCTCAATCCACATGGTCTGTGGGGTGGAATATAAATACAATGCTCAAGGGGTAAAACGTCCATTGCTTTATTCATTTAAAGACTTTTTTTTTTTTTTTTTTTTTGCTGTTCCAAATTTGTGTTTCTCCATCGTCTGAGGGTGTTTTCACACCTGATAGTCCGATGGACTCAGTTCGATTGGGGACCAAAATTGCAACATTTGTTACATTTTCAGCTGCGCTGTGTCAAACGAACCAAACGAATTGACAAATTTGTTCTCCTCCCCATCTGTGGTGACGCTGCACCAAAAACTAACGAAGGAAACGACATGAAAGCCTCTGAAGAAGACATGAATGCATCTTCACAAAATGTAAACAACAATGGAGCAGCGTCAGATTACGTGGTTGCTCAGTCAAATAGTTATAGGGAAAGAAAAAGCAATTGATTTGGACTCATTGAGAGAATTCGAGGAAAGAAAACGTAGTAAAACCAAAAAGGTGGCAGCAGTGAGACAGTGATGGATGCAAGCTGCCGTTAAAAACTAAAAGAAGAAGGAGTAGTGTCAGATTTTAGCAGTGGTTGGATTTCTTTTTGTCTTTGGTAAAGACACAAGCAATTTCTCCCGCTAGCCTTAGACTTTTACGTTTGTTTTGGTTGTATTTACCCAGAATGCCCTGCAATATAATTCACTTCCTGCTTTTGGAGCGGTCTCCTGTCTTACGGCATCCAAACATACGCATACAAACCGAGACCGAGGTTTTTAGGCCGACCACAGTTCGCTTTTTTTGGTTTGCATCAGAGTTGAGTTTGATTGCGTGTTCACAAACAAACTGCAGTCCAGTTGAAGGGGACCAGCAGGGCTGGTGTGAACAATGCACCCTTACAGCCTCAAAAATACATGTAAAAAGTGCTCACAGCAAACTCGTTGTCCGGGTCCTTTTCACCTTTCCTGAAGGGCCTGGAGTACTGGAACCGGTCCACTTCATTGTGTCTATAATAGCTGCAGGGGAACAAGAGAGGACAGAGATGAGTTAGCACTTTGTCCACAGAACTACACCCCCACCTGCGCCCCCACCCTGGGATTGAATAGGTTATAAATCAGCCTTTAAATGTTGTGTCACACACTTTAATATCTGCTCTGGAACCCCCTTGTCTTTGAACCGTTGTGGCACCGTGAGAACAGGCTTCACAGTGAAGCACTGGATGTCTGTCCAGTTCAGTTAAGGATAAAAACCAGCGAGCGAGACGAGACAAGTTGCTCTGAATCATTCTCTGTTATTTGTTTTTTTTTTTCATTGGACGTTGCAAGGCTGCAATTAGATAGAGTGGTACTTGGAGCTGAATGCTTACAAGGGAAACTTAACACACGTCGAACCGAGCTGGTACCGTTTATTCTGAGCACAATACCTTGTTGGGATTCATCCCTGTTGAGCTGTTTTATAGTTTGTCACGTTAAAAACACAAAATTCTACTTATTTTATTAGGATTAAATTGTTTTTGGCGGTTTTGCTTTCAGGGTTTTGCTAGAACTGCTTTGTACATTTAGATGAGAATTTTTTTTCCGCTCATTCTTCTTCACAAAGCAGCTCAAACTCAGATTGGATCACGAGAACTTTGAGGTTCCATCACAAATTCTCAGTCCAATTTGTGGTCTGGGCTTTGACTGGGCCATTCTATCCCACAAATATGTTTTGATCTAAGAAATTCCATAGTAGCTGTAGGTGTTTATTTTTTTATTTCAAAAACAGAGAATATTGTGATTTTCAGGGAGAAAAAGACTGGATAACTTTTAAGTGCTTGGCTTCTGAAGGATACGCTGCCCAGGTGAGTTGCAGATGTTGTCCCCAGGGGGCGCTGTGCTCGTCATCCGGACTGCATTTGGGAACTGAGAGAGCAGCTTTAAGCTGAAATCTTCCAGCCACTCATACTCTTTGCCTCTGTAGATGAACATTTTGTTCTGCAGGATATATGAAAAAAACAAAACAAAAAACAAACAAACAAAAAAAAACAATCATTGTGTAACCCACCAAATCAAAACCTATAAATAAAAAGAATTGTCATCAAGGTTAATTTACATACTTAATGAGGTTGTGTGTGTGGGGGTGGATTGGGGAGAAATGATTAAACCTTCAACGAGACTGCATTCATTCTGACATTCTCTTGTGGCATCAAAAAGCCAATAACCTTTATTGGAATTATTGCACATTGCCCCAAGAAATATTTCAAAATGCCAACCCGTTGCATAAGCCCTGCAATATGAGGTTGTCTCTAAGTCTCCATTTATTGAAACAGGTAATCATTTTCTTACCCTGAGGAAAGAAGGGAATCCAAGGCCATAATATCCGACAGCAAAGTACTCCGGCTGCGGCCGCATGGCGTGCATTATTTGCTCGTAGAACTTGGCTTGCTTTTTCTGCGACGATGAAAGTCGTTGAGATGGTATGATGTAATGAAGTGTGTTGCAAATATGTCAGCGGTTACAAATTGAAAAAGAAGAAGAAGAAACAATTACAATACAGCTGAAAAGAAGAATGCTCTTTGTCCTTGTAGCCAGTTTTAAGTATATGATTTTAGTGGGATTTTTTTTGCAAAAGAATCACTTTTACATCAGAATTAAAATATTTTTTAACTTTAAATCTCGGACGCTTTAATTGCCGAGCGCGCCCGCTCTTACCAGCAGCTCGCTCAGCTCCATGAAGTCAAACATGTGGATCTCGTGCATCTTGGCCAGCTGCTTGCCCAGCTCGATGGCCTTCTCCCACATCTGACAAGACAGGGGATGTGCTCCATTAACCATAAAACACCAGCTTAGAAAACCGGAGCACAACCCAGACCGCCACCTTCCTCCAGCTGCACGGTTAATAAATGGTCGGCCGTTATGACACAGCGTCTTGCGGCGGGAGTCTGGGCTGACGCAAGCTTCCCATCGTGGGTTTCGTCATGCGACCACAGACTAAGCTAAAGAGCTAAAGATGAGGTTATTTTGTCATGCTAAGTAGTTACCTTCCCCTTGTCCAGGTAGCATATGATCTCCTGGAAGAGCCTCTCCTTGAGCTCCTGTTGGGTCCAAACGTGCTCCCCGTCCCGAGGGATCAGATGAGGGGCGCAAGATTTGTCTGACCACTGCAGGAGCCAAAACAAGCAAGCACAGAAAAACTGGTTGAGCTTAGATGCAGAAAGGAAAATAAACATAAAAACTTAATTTCTAGGAGTCTTCAGAGCAACAAACCTCCAGGAGTTCAGCATGTAGCAGCAGTGTGTATGCGGCCTCCGTGTAGTTTTCGCAATCCAGATGCAAATCTCGCAGCTTGTACAGATAGCTGGTCGAGAGAACAGAGAAGTTAGAGGCAGACGAGGGTGAAAACGAACTTACTCACCGATTCCTTAGGACTCACCGGATATAAATGTCCTCTCTCTTCTTTTCTTTGTAGAAATTCTGCAGGCAAAAGAACAATTTAAGTAGAGACACTCTCTTAACCTCTTGGAAATAATTAAATGACTAGTGTCAAAAGGGACTGAGATTTTTTGAGGTAAAAGGGTTGTGATGGAAAATCTCTTAGGGAATGTGATGGAATGTTATTTTACAAAGGAAGCCATTAGCTATTTATATTAAATATGTTTTTATTATTTTTTTAAGAGTCAAGAAAAAAAAAGTGATTAAGAAGTTTTACATTTGCTTGTTTTGTCTTTAAGTAAGAAGAAAGGATTGGAATTTGCAGGATAATTAAAATGTTTCCATAACTATTTTTTTAACTGTAATGTTATATGACATCAGGAAAAGGAGCTGCTACTAATAAATTCCTTATTATTCTGCAAACAAAATCTTAAAAAAAATGATTTAGTCATTTCATTCACCTTTAACAGTAAAATACTGCCAACACAAAATTCACAGATAATGCACAACAAGAAGTTCAGTGAAATGTTCCTAAGCGATCAATATCTTACCTGCAGAAGGTGCACTGATTGCAGTTTTCTGACCGATCACTTTAAAAAGCCTGACCTGCCGAATTTGATTTTGATCCATGCCGATTCTTTTTGTCTGAAAAGTCGCCAAATATCGCTGCAAAAAAATCGCTAAATTGGCAACAGTGAGGCGACTGTTTTAACCGTGCAGACGGTTATTTTCTCCAATTCTCCAATTTTCCATACTAATGTTCATGATAATCTGTGGAAATGGCGTCTAATACAAACATGGGGAACTGTTTAAAAATTCACTAAATTCTGTTTCCTTAAGACAAGAGTTGTCTCCTCCTGAAGCAGCCGTTAGCATCAGCGTCCGGTACAAACCGATCTGGATTTGTAATAAAAGAAGCTTCCGAGAGAGCAATCTACAGCGGGTAAGACAGTTTCTAACAGAACCTCACAGTAACCAGCCCTTCACCACCTTCCAGTGGGAGCAGGCTGCAGGCCTACGGCTCACCAGCACGTTGACGGTGCAGCTCATGCGGTGCTCGGGACTCTCGTCGTGCGTGATGGTGCGGTACGCCAGCAGGTTCCCCAGCAGGCTGCTCAGCAGCAGAGCCAGCTCCTCTCCGGACTGGGACAGGTATCTGTGGCGTCTGCAGTGCTCCAACAATCTTAACAAGCAAACACCGGTCCACCGTGAAACTCAGGAAGCTGTGTGGCAACCGACTCAAAATCACATTTGCTGTGTAGTTCGCCATAAATTTAATGAAGTTGCTTTAGCTTTGCATTGACACGGTGTACTTCAAAGGCATCGCCGTCTATCTGAGAGAGAAATACTCGGTTTTGCGCTGATCCTCTGCCTTACGTTTTCTCCAAGAGGACTTTGTACTGCTCATCTCCTCGACCTCCTTCGACCTCTTGATCCAATTTTGTTATGAGTTCATTCTCAAACTGCAAAGAAAAGAGGGAAATCAGAGGGAAGCGTTCGCACAAATAAAATCATGAATTTCTTTCTTGTACTTGGATTCCTGGTAGTTGCAATTCCCTGCATGTACTCTTCCTGGGGTCCAACATAAAACACATAAAAATTCAAAATAAACTACGAAAATAAACAAATACAGAATAGAGGGCATAGATTTTTTAAAAATGAATAGAAATATAATGAAAAATATTCTACAAAAGGATATTCACTTCAATATGTCAGGCAACTCATACACACAATCTATATAACACAATAAGAATAATTAAGTATAGTTGTTTTTCTTGTAAAAACCCGTGAAATTCTTTCTTCTGATGCATCTCTAATACAATTTCAAGTAAGGTGAACATAACTCTATATGAGCTCGACATCTTCAAAGAATTATATGAACCTCTGGAAGTATAAATCTACCTTCGATCGCATGTCTAGTTTGATAATCACGAGGGCTGGACAATAAACCGATAATATATATTGTGATAGAAACATGATCAATATCAATAGGCAATATTGACATTGACCAATGTCAATACTATTGGTAGAAAATTCAATATTCAAAATATAGAATATTCACTGAACTTTGACCCAGAACCGCACAGCATTCTGGGAGATGGAGGCAGAGGAAAGGATTTAGGCACGCACCCTCTCAGTGAGCTAAGCTAGGTTGATGGCATTGACTAACTCACTGTCTCGTTGGTTACCTAGCAACAATCTGTTGAGTAACTTGCGCAGCAGCAGTTTCAGGTTTCGCCACTGGGCCTCATAACTGTTTAAAAATGTTTTAAAAACCAATGACGTGGCAAAAAACTATGGACACAACACAGTTTTCACTCCAAAACAACAACAAAAAAAACCTCGTGATATGAAACGCTTGTATAGTGATACGTTTTTCGGCCACATCATCCAACCCCAATTAGTACAAAAACACAATTTAGAGTACATAATGTCTGATTGTTTTGAACTTGTGTTTCTTCTAATAACATTTTAAATTCAAACCTGAATTCAATCCTGAACCAGGGCAATTTAATATGCATCATATGTGTTGAGTTTATCCCCCACCCCCAAAGAAAAAGTCCGATTCATGCGCAGAGCTCCACTCCCGAGGCGGAGTTTTACCTTTTCAAAAGTGCGCGCCGAGCTGAAGTTGTGCTCGCATTGCATCATATCAAAGAAGATGGGAATGGTATCCTTCCTGAGCTCCGGCTCTGGCACCAGTGTGACCTCCAGAATGGGGCCGACCATGGAGGGGATAAACTTCATTTTGTGCGGGCCTGAGGGACGGCAAATATTATCGCGCAGAAATATTACAGTGTGACTTGAGAAGGCAATATGCTGCCTCTTCACGTCTCGACAAACAGAGGAGGAATCTAATAATGTGCCCCAGAAACCACCACCGACAACAACAGCAGAGGCACACTTTCTGAAACTGGACAATACAAAAAATATTGTCTTGTTATTCCCCTCGCGTCGCAGGCGGCCCCCTGATAAACAGTGTCGACGGCGACAACGATGTTTTCAGAAGGACAAAAAGCTCACCGATGTTGTACCACATGTCTCTGATTCTGAATCCCATCTCCTTCCTCATGTCTCCGTATCTGAAACACATTCAGATCAGGCAGTTTGATAAACCTCCTGTCTTCCAGTTACAAATTAAGACACATTTACTGGTAGTAAAGGTAAATATGTAAATAAAAAGCCTTCAAAATCTGTCTAATGAACCACTTCTGTGCAGATCTGGCCATCGGTTTTGGAGCATCATCTTGTTGAAACGCCCAGCGATGCCCCATGTGACATTTGCTTGTAGAGAAAACCAGATTTCTATAGAGGAAAGGGCCCACAGCATCACAGATCCTTCACCATGCTTCAAAGCAGCATATAGTGGTCATTATCCACGATGTGAAAAGAAAAAAAGAGATTCACACCTCTGTCAGACACACACACATCCATGACATTATACTAAAATCTCATGGGGAATGTTTTTTCTGAAGTATAATTTCTGAGGCAACAAGAGCAATCTTTGGGATGGATTATTATTATTATTACTATAATTATTATTGAATGAAAAGTACAATAGTGTACTTTTGTTCTGTACTCTTTATTTTATTTTTTTTTTATTTTTGCTGCTCTCATCTTGTACTGTTCACTTCCTTCTACAACAATGGAAATTTCCCACTTGTAGTTAAGCATATTTAGCACCGAGAGTGAACTAGCCCAAAAACAAATCATAATAAAAATGGATATTGAATTTAGTGCAAAGTTTGAGACAATAATGTAGCAATAAATTAAATTACACCTGAGATTTATCTCCATAATCCATAAAAAACACTTATGGATTATTAAAACACTGAGCTACAGTGAAAACCTTTCTCTTCTGCCACGGCTCCAGCGCAGAGCCTTGTTTACAGGTAGGAGGAGAAGTAAGAGCAGATCAAATGGCAACGCGCCATTATAAAATAGGGGGTACAAATTGGCGAAGACGCAAACTAACCCGGAGCTGTTGATAGCATCTCATTGTTGCCATGGAGACTTCAAGATGTCACTTTTTGCTGCGGTCCCCAGAGAGTGAACTTTTATCACATTTTTCTATCATGCTGCACATGGTGGCAAGATAAATACAGGCCGTCTTTTAGTTAGTCACAGTTTCAGGTTTGTCTTATTTATAGTTCCGACTTTAGATACATAAGCAAGTTTAAGATTGAGTGTATTATCTTTTCGCTGTTTGAATATCGGATCAGAGCTGCGTTACTTGGATGGCATGTTCTCCCGTTTTGAAGAGCGGCTAAGAGAAAAGAGCTTGTGCTTTTTACTCAGGGAATGAAGGACTAATGGATTACTGATTAACACTAATGAACTTAATGTAAAAATGCTTCATCTACATTTACTTTGAAGGTGAAGTTAGTAAAAAAAGTATTTTCTTGTTAAATTTTACACTCAAATTATAGGTTTGACTCATCTATATTTTTATATGCAACATCAAATAAAAGAATATTTATTTTTAAGACTTTTTTCATATTTTTACCAGGGGTACCAGGAATCGTAATCAGCACTGAAGCCATTACAGATTACGTGTAAAAGATCTCACTTGTTCAGGATCTTATTTCGTTTTTCCTGGGAGAAAGATTCCAGCTGCAGCGTCTTGTGAGTGAGGAATGCCACGGTCAAATGAAAGTAATTATTCCAGAGCTGCAATAAAACAAGAAAGAAAAAGACGCAAGCTTTTAAAAGTATTGATGCTACCGAGCACCAAACCCTGATCTGTGTTTAATAAGCGGTCGGTTCTGCAAAAGGGAAACGGGGCGGACCTGCAGCTCAAAGTGCACCGGGTCCAGGAAAAGCTTGTTGAGCACGTCGGAGTACTGGTTGATGGCCCTCAGGAAGACCTGCATCTGCACCAGGTTCATCACCATCCAGTCGGCAGGGAACACGTTCCCCATGAGGTCCTTAAACATGATGAACGTCTCCATCAGAAAGTCCTAAAAAGACAAAAAAATAAATAAATAAATAAAAACGAGGGTTCTGGGTGGGGGGATAAAATCTCTACTGCAAACGCATCAGTTCTGTCTCTTAAAAGAAACGCATTGAGTAACACCGGAGAGATCAAAAGCCAAACACACACGAGGTAAATCAGCTGCACCGCTCTTGAACGTCACTCACACACCCTCTACCCGCGTCTCCCTACCTCCACTTTTTAGTTTAATAGCGGTCCAAGAACATCCTGATTCTGTCAGTTTAATCAAGTGCATGAAATGTCTGTAATCAATATTCCCTTAAGGAGCAGTAAGTGGCCGGGTTGCTTTATTGCCCGTTATTGATGGGATGCTCCGGGACACGATGTAGCCAACGGCGGAGGAGCCGAGACACTTACAATGATATCCTGTCTCGTTTTGAAGGTGCTGATGTAGTGGGTGTAATGCATGTCATCCATTTGCTTCAGGATGGCCGTCATGCAGGCGAGATAGTGGCCCTGCCAAAACAAGTGACAGCTATTACTCAGCGGATCTCTGCAGAAAATCCCCTCCTCAAAAGGCAGCGTTTGCACAACAAAAGGCCCGCGTCGCGCTAATTCGCCGCATTGCTCTTTTTTTTTTTTTTTTTAAATTCGGAGGACTGTGCCGCGCCTTACGATGAGCGGCGAGGCTCGGTCCATGCTGATGACGGTCCGGTTGACCCTGCGGAGGAGACGCTCCATTATCTGCTGGATGTGGACTCGGGTCGGACCCTGCGCAGAGAGAGACAGAGAGAGAGAAAAGAAACGGTTATCAGCTGAAACGTCAGTGTTAAAAGGGCCACTGCAAACCAAACAGTGTATTTTATTGGGATTGTTGTGTGATAAGCCAATCTAAATTAGATCAGAACTGTGAGGTAAAGGGACAGAGGCGTTGTTTGTTACAAATTCAAATCTGCAAACCTCGGTGGGCGTTAAGAGTCCGGCCTCCCTGGTCAACATTTGCAGAGGCACAATTTGCTTAAATTACAGCTTTAAGACCTTTTGGGATTCGTCTCTGCCACACAAGTAGAGACGGATATCTTTGCTTGGTCTTTGCTAAAGAGGTCGAGCTCAGTTAAACTGTACGGAGGGGGGCTGTGAACAGCATTTTTATACCTCACCTCGATTCACGTCTGAACTTTGACTTGTTTGTTCAGACACATTAATATATCAGCTCTCAATAATTTTATAGCATTTTCTGCCTGCAGGGTTCAAGTAAGGCTGAAGCTAGCGATTATTTTAGCAATCGATTATTCTATCCATCGTTGACTAATCGGATAATAAAACTGGCAATTTGTGTGGATTTTTCATTTCATCTCTTAAGCCTTTCTTATACAATGTTAGAAATACATTAATAGATGCAAATAAATACCCAGTTATATTTAGTTTAGTTTCATTGCCTAAACTGCAATGTCTAGTGTATGATTAGCAAAATAGTCGTATCCACCTCAGAAGGGCGCTGATTAAACAGTCATTATATTTATAATACAATGTAGAAATTAATCTCCCTCATATTTTGGCAGCAGCTTACAGAGCCGACTTCAGCAGCTACAACTTGATGCAGAAGTTCTCTGAAACTTCCAGCTTTTTTTTCTTTAAGCGCATTTTCATTTCTCATGCTCAGACAACATTTCAATCAGGTCTTAGTCTGGACTTTGACTGAGGTTTCAGCGATGCTGTGACTCGTTTTTTTTTTTTTCAGCCACTCTTTTGTAGATTCCCTGCTGCACTTTTGGGATCACTGTCCTGTCGCCTGACCCAGTTTCAGAAAAGCTTCCGCTGTCGCACAGATGGCCTCGAATTTCGCTCCAGAAAACTTTGTTCCACTGGACTGTGTCTCTGTCTGCAAGGTGCCAGGGTCCTGCGGCGGGAAATTAGGTCCAAATCATTAGCTCTCTGTCACCTTCACAGCCGAGGAGCTTACTGCCGATACGCTGTTTGTTTTTAGACAGACGCGGCCCCCGTTTCGTAATTATGTGCAGAATGTTTTTTTTTTCTAGAAGTGTTGTCGATTGGTTGAGATTCAACTTCACAAAGCGTAGACTTTCACTTTTCTATATGGAGGAAAGAGGCTTTTCTTCTGGCTTTTCTACACGTTCCATCTTCTTTTTTCCACATTTAATATGCAGAGTCTTGAAGGAATTCATTTGCAGCTCTTTGCTTTTTTCACTGAGTATTGCATGATCTGACCATGGGGTAAAATCTGCCTGCTTTAGTAGGATGGACCGTCACATTGATTCAAAATGGACCAAGTATTTCCCAGCCAGACCAGCGGCCGACATGTTTTTTTTTGTTTTTTTTTCTTAAACTGTCTTTCCTCTTTACACTTGGGTTCTCACAAACCTAAATGTTGTGAAACGGGGAAGTACCAGTCTCATTAAAAGTGTGTTTGATCAGCATCCTCTGCTTTGAATGCAGAAATAAGCCAAATCCTCCATGGCATTTTAAGTAGCATTTTATAATTTTGTTTACTTTAAAGGGTCGGTACTACGTATTTTTGTGGCACATAGTGTCATTTTATAGCACAATCAAGTAACTACGTTACCTTCAGTAGTTATGAACATGCTGTATAAAACAAATTTTAATTTTACTTTGCATCATAGCCGTCTCTGAAGCCTTGAAATTGGCCTCTGTCTCTTTAAGAACCTCCTTCTCCTTCTGACACTAGTCATCACAACAACGCTTCCCCATGTTGTCCACTGGTGTCGCACGCAAGCGCTTTTTGGAGCTTAGCAGACGTTCGGTTCCACCAGGTTTTAGCTAACTGCTGCTGCCGCTAGTCTAGAGGAGCAGCGTGAGGAGGGCAAAGGGGACGGGTGCTCTGTGAGGCTGGGGGCTCGGCTAGGGTCCGAAGCGCCAAGGCGGAGTTTTGGGTAAACGGGCGACGCAATGATTGCCACAGGAGATTCAAGGATTCTCCTGAATCAGTCCAGGCATGTTTTTGATGAGGGAATGACATTACCACATGACACAAAGCTCAAAAGAGTTGATTTTGCATAGCACTCCCCTTTAACAGATAATTCAAAAGAGTTTATCGATTTCATTTCTGATCTCATTTCATGTTTGAACTTGGTCAAGTTGCTTGTAATGACCTGGGTGTTGTCTTGTACCCTATAGTATTATAACATTTTTGTTTTGTTATCTTAACTGCTACTGTAAACCAAATTTCCCTCTGCGGGACATTAAAGGTCTGAACTGTATTAAGAGTAGAATAGAACAGAATATATTATTTACTCATAGAAACAATACAGAAGCCATCAGGTGATAAAACAGCACCATCTCCAATGTCACATTATAAAATTAATAGCAAGCCAGCGCAAAAAAAAAAGAGTCAAAAACAACACAAATTTATAAGAAGCAATCAAAATCACATATCATTTGAAATTAGCATTATTTTTAAGCGTTTTCTAAAAGAATGACTATCACTAGTGGGTTGAAGAGCTGGTGGCAGGTTGTTCCAAAGAGAGAAGCCTCTATAATTAAGTGTCCTTTGCTTAATTACTGTTCAGATGCTACAGTGTATTTTTGAATAATCAGAATAATAAGAGGGAAAAAGGAATAATTAGGAAAAACATTTTGGTGAACTATTGAGAAATCAGTAGCTAAATGTACATACATTCACACAGAGACATATTAAAAAGGTCACATAAGTATCGTCAAGACCTTGTGTTTTATAAAAATAAGAGCAGATGAAGGCAGTCTATTTGAAAAGTTCATTAAAAAAAATCATTTTGAATTATTGTAATCTTATAGAGATACGACTGACATGTACCTCCCCAAACACTACTGAAATATATTAGACTTGGATATATCAAGCTACGATTTAATGTCAACATACAAGACGGATAATAAAATAAACTCTACACAAAATAGCTATCGATTTTACCGTCTTCTTACAAGTTCATTATGTCGTCTCCGAGTTAGTTCCTCGTCATCGACAATAACTCGTCAGAATACGGTTGGAGGCTCTTGGCTAGTTAAGAGGATCGGCAGATGCTTCACTTCTTTAAAAGTTTCTAGGTTGGACTTAGTTTTTCTCAAAACAAAGAGGAAAAAAAAATCGACTCTTTTTTTATAGATAAATACATATATTTTAAATTTAAATAAATAAAGCGGCGTAATATGTTGTGTTTTTATAAAAAAGTGTTTATTCTATGAGGGCTTCCTGCTTTGATTGCTCACCCCCTTGTTCAAATATATCTCAAACCTCTCTTATGTGTAACGTTCAAAGTGTTGCAAACCCCAGCCTGAATGAATAGTGGCTCTGCATCATCAGCTTTTCCCTTCAATAAAGCATGCTTCAACTCATGCCATGTACAGATAAGCAAGAACCAAATAAATGTTCCTTTGCATTTAGACGATTCGAGAGCCTCTTATCGTGTTTGTCTCTTTGATACTTCTGGTTCATTTCACTCTGCGGCAAAAAAAAATTACTATTCAGCTGCGACTCCGGATTCTTGCCGGGCAGCTGGGATATCTAATCCCTTCCAGCATGCTCGGGGTTTGCCTACAGGGCTCCTTCCCAGCGGAACTTTTCCTGGATAACCTCTGAAGAGAAGATGATTCATCTCCGCGGGATCCGCAAAACAACGGTTTTTCCTCTCGGGTCCCCGTGGATGTCTGAGTGCCTTGGCCCCGGCTCGCGCGGCGCAGGCAGGCGGCATGGGGATTAAACCTGCTTTGGCCACCGATATCCAGCACGACAACCCCGTGCCGGGCATATTTATCCGCACCCAGATGTGTAAGGAGCCTTATAAATGAATTAGGTTTTTATTGCCGTAACATAAGCTCGTACCTAATGAATTTTTAATCCAATTATTTTGCATTTATTTTTAACTAAAATCGCATAATTGTTAGTACCTTTTTTCTCTCTCTCGCTTCATCTTACCAAACAGGTGTTTTTATTTGATTTAGGTCTGAGGACCGAGACCTACATCTGACAACAATTAGATTTTGTTGATTTGGCCTTACGTTTTGGTTTGATACACACTTGACGGATCTTTTTTCTTTTTTTTAAGTTTTCTGTCAGATTTCTATTCAAAACGTTGGTGTTTCAAAAAATTAGAAGTAGGTTTCCAGGACTTTTTGAGCCCGCAGCATCACAGATCCTCCACTGTACTGAACTTTGAACAGGAAATGTCCAAAGTTCATCCTTTGTTTCATTTGAGCTCATTTGTTCTGGTCAGCTTTGCATCCCCAGAACCAGAACCAAACATGGAAAAAAAGCAGAATTCATCTTCTGTGCACCACAAATCTAGAACAATCTTCCAGAAAACTGCAAAACAGCCGGAACACTGAGTTTCTTTAAATCGAGACTGGAAACCCTCCTGTTTAGAGCTGCTGTATTGACGATTTTAATAATGATGCGTGACAAAATGTATCGCCTGTTACTGGTTTTTCCAATTGTGTTTATGTTGTCTTTATGTTTTTCTGATGTAAAGCACTTTAAACTGCCCTATTGCTGAAATGTGCTATGCAAATAAATGTGACTGAATGTTCATGAAAACCTTGATCTTAATTTCATCTGACTAAAAATACGCAGTTCCAGTCGAAGTCAAGACTTTTGCATATTTACGTTTTCGGTGGAAGAACTGACAAGTTTTGTGGGGTTTGGCATCATGGTCAAATAACCACAGTGACGTATAGACAGCGTCCAAAGATCGTTATAGAGCTCATGATGCTGCAGGTCATCCTCCTCACCGTGGTTGGTGAGGAGTCAAGCAACAAGAAGCTAATAGAAAAGGCTTTGTCTCTTTCTGCTCTGCTGTGAAAGAGGGCTGAATGACAGACCCGCCCACAAATGCGGCCAGCTGTACTAATCCCACTGTTCCCAACTTTGCCATTATGATTAGTGACGTTTCAGAAAAAAATATGCAGTATCAGTCGGAAACAGCAGGTCAGACTTTTTTTTTTTTTTAAATCAGCGATTGACCAGAAAACTGCAATGTTCTTTTCAATTATCCACACCAGGGGAACTGACGTGGATAATTGTGGATTAAAAAAAAAAAGTGATTAATACCCTTACAGCATCTTCCATAATTTGTATGTGGCTTTTTAAACTGCTTACCACATCTTTGCGGTCCAGTGTGCCAAGCACGGTGCTGAGCAGCTGGACGCAGGCCTCATAGTCGGGTTTACTCGAGTGGTCATCCAGCTGCCCGCTTAGCTGGTCGTTAACAAGCGGCAGCAGTACATCACGACAATCTGGAGGCAAAAAGAAAAGACAACAACGGCGTTTGTAAAATGAAACCGTAAACTTACACTTGAGCTCTTCTTCCCTCCTGCCCGTCTCATTCATTCTGTTTGAAATGCCAACATGTGTTTTTGGGGTTTCAAAAAAAAAAAAAAAAAAAAAACCTTACCTGGTTGCTTGAAAAGGTCACTCTCGATGATTTTACACATGCAGCCCAGTTTCTGACGCACAAACTGCGAGTCGGGGATGCTCTCGATGAACTTTGAAAGGAGAACGCTGCAAAGAAGAAGAAAACGGAGGAACGAGGCTGCTGTGACAATCACGATGCAAATCCATTTCACAACTTGTGATTATAGTCGCCGAGAGCTAATGAGGAGACACAGGACACCCCTGACACCCACTCAGTGCCGAGAAGTAGAATAACACCTTTACTCTGAAGTAAGCATAATCAATTACGCTGAGACAGGCAATAACCATTTCCTGTCGCACAAAACCCTCTGGAGAGTTACCTGAGCTCCACGGGATCAAAAACAGTCTGGATGTCATTAATGATGCTGGGGAGGTATTTCAATATTGCCCCCTGGAACAACAACAACAACAAAAAAAAGCATCAGACTGGAGCTTGGGGAGGTTTTTACTCTTCTTTATTTATTTTTTTGTTCTCTAGTAAAGCAAACAGCGCTTTCCCTCGATTTACTGAAAGCGCCAACAGGGAGTTCTCTTCATATTGCTGTCAGCTGCACAACTTTCCAATAACAGCCATAATAGCACGAGGTGCTTTCCGCTGGATTACTGAATTCTTCATGCAGCAGTCAAAAACAGACAGAAAATAAGCATAAACGGCACACTTTACCTTTATCTTGACTCCCTCGTCCAGAGGTCTGTCCATAAGCGTGTTGAAAGACAAGAAAAGCAATCGTATGGAGTTGGAGAACGCGCCCGGATCTTCACTGTTCTCGGGAAATCTTAAAAAAAAGAAAAAGGAAACCAGACTTGTCTTCCAGAAACCAGACTACATTTCAAAAAGCCCTCCTTCATAAAGCATTTCATTGCAAAGAGAATTCATGCCCCGCATACCTGAAGGAGAGGACTCTGGACTGTACAATGAACCTGAACAGATACTTGAGGGCTTTGAGAGCTGTGTAGAGCCGTTCTGTCAGGGAGGGCTCCTCGGGATGGCCCACATAGTAGTTTAGCACTTTGGTTAGCTTCCTGAGAAAAAGGAAGAAGCCTGCTGTTAGGAGGAGGAGGGCTTCCTGCTAATTTGAAGGAGTGATGCAAAAAAGAAAACCTTGTGCAGGTGAACTCACCTGTAAGCCAAAGTGGCGCTGAAGTGCTTACTGATGTACGTTTCCAGGACGGGATTAAAATGCTGGAATTTGATGTCCCCAATAAGTGTGATTATGAATACCTGGTGATGAACAGAAAGAGGGTAAAAATAAAAATCTGTCTTTTATGTGCACCATCCTCCACAGTCACGGCCAACTTGTGTAAAAATGTCTGAAGGGTCTTAAATTTATCTTTTATCACTTTCGCTCAATTTTACACAGAAAATATACTGCAGTTCCTTTACCAGGGTTGGGGTTAATCACCAAAAGCTAAACTGATGGCTCATTTTCAGTATTCTGGCAAGATGCTCACTGTTTTTTTTTTTTAATAACGGGTCCGCAGCACCACAGACGCTC
Organism: Girardinus metallicus; assembly: GCA_903067095.1. Lineage (NCBI taxonomy): Eukaryota > Metazoa > Chordata > Actinopteri > Cyprinodontiformes > Poeciliidae > Girardinus > Girardinus metallicus. Next base: position 105,396 of record CAEGAE010079845.1, on the reverse strand, counting down.
CACCATAAAAATAAAAACACTGGGCAGTGGGCAGTGTGGCACATCACTTCAGTTTTTTTGGTGAGTATGTCCAAGTAGAATTATGCAAACTTTAAAACTTTCAAATCCCAAGTAGCAACTAATAATGTAATAACAAGCAAAAATGTAATACCTGCCAATAACTTAATTTGAACCGCTTTATGTAATAAAATCAATAGCAGTGACTTTGCAAAGTATGCCACGTTTTTTGATCCAGTGACATAACATTTTATCATTTTGCAAGTAACTGTAAAATAAATTTATGTTATTATAACCCTATATCTATGTGTAGATATAGAGTTTTATATCTAGATTTTGTTCAACAAATAATTCTTAATTTGGCTAACAGAACTTTTAATGAGTGCTGCATATTACAAACCACTGAATAAATGAAAATAAAACTATAGCAAAAAAAATTATAAATAGTATGTTTTCAAGGGCCACAGTCCTATTTGACTGCGGGTAATATATTTTTAAAGAACGTTTTTTGATTATATTATTGGCAAAATAATAAAAAAACATTTAACTAGATTAAGTGATTTTTATTAGTACTTAAGTTACTGCCTGTATTACATTTAAAATTACCAATGCTGTTGGCATTGGACTCATGTTATCGGTTGCTACATCCCAAAAACTGTTAGCAGAGCAACGATTGTTTCTTTTGCTGCCCAAGCTGTTTTACCACTGCTGGTTCCATCAGAAGATCAATAAAATCACCACCATTAACAACCTGTGGCTATGCTTCAGAGGTTTGTTTTGAAGTAAGAAAGTAAGCAGGTGCTTAGACATTTAGTCGCTTAGTTGTCTAATGAAGACTGCTACTTGGGCTAGCTGAAAACACTTTGTTACAGAAGCAACAATGTAGCCTTCACAACTTTTAAATTTTTTGTGTAGCTCCATTTTGAGAAAAATAATGAACAATGAGAGCGTGACAGGCAAGATAAAAATGATTTGTAAGAACTGTGAGAATACCAGGCTAACCATTAGCCGCCACTGATGCTAAAGTCAGCATCCGCTTTGAAGCCTCCCATCAGGCACTAAACTAAAGGTGTGTTTCACAATATTTTTTATCAAACGCATCCTTAGAGATGCATTTGATCATCTCTAAGAGTCTAAAATACCAAACATGAACTGGATAACTCTCTTCAAAAACAAATACATTTTAGTAAGATTGGCGCAGGTGATTTTGTTAAAAAGGCAATTTTAACAAAATTATTTTTAATAAATATGTATACTTTAAAGCTTGGATTTTTAACAATTTTTAATTTAAAGTCATGTTACATTTATAAAAGATGTTAAGGTGCCAATAAGTCTGGAGGTTGACCGTAGGCCTACTGTTCACCCCTCTTCTGACATGAAAGAGGGGAACTAATTCAAACAGGGTCTTACTTCTGCTCTACATTAAGGGTAAGGGTTTGCTAGAGAAGTGGCGGGTAATGTGATGAAGCAAAACACGCTCTCTGCTTTTGTTTGAATCGCCAAATTTGCAGCTGCAGCCAAAAGGCAGCCTTCACCGCGAGAGGGGGGAGGACATGATATCATTTAAATATGGAGCTGACAACAACCATTTTCTGGCTTTTTCTTCTTGAAGGCATTCAGCTGTTTACATGAAAAATGCAGGAAAATTGCTATGCAAGATTTAGGGGGGAAAAAAGACTGAAAGAGAAGTTTAAATCCACATTGCTGTGTAGAAACAAGACAGCTGCTTTCTGAGGTCATAGGAAGAATCTGTTTTACACTTTAGCCTTAAATCTTTGCGAGGAGCAGAAAGAAAACATCTAAGAGCAAATCTGCATACTTCATCTAACAGCTAGAAGCTTTTCCTCCCCCTAACTTATCCTGCATCTTCAATAAGGACTAACCAGGGCATCAAACACCAACGTGTCATAGGTGTCTTTTTCTGAAGTCTCCATCATGATGTTGAACAGAGCATCAAGAGTGTCCTGGAGAAACTGTGGACAAAACAGGAACATGTTACACAAATGCCATTCAACAGAGCAGGAAATTGCTTTTATTTAAGCACATGCAAGAAATTACTTTAACAATCTCCCCTCCTTCCACTTCCATGAGCCTTTGCAAGATTTGGTCCAGATTCTGGGAATTAGACCTCCAGTTCAACAGACCCAGCAGATCCACTACAGAAAAAAAAAAAAGACTGAATGAAAACGCATCAAGAGTCGAGCAGAGGCATTGATAGGATCTTTAAACAGCTGAGTTTTTATAATACAGCAGCATAATTTCTAACTAATTTAATATTAAAAAAACCCAAGATATATGCTGCAAGTCCTAAGGTTTTATGAACTAATGTAAGCTAAATATAAAATGTGTCCAAGTTAAGTTTCTATTGATTGTAGTTGGAATGACGTTCTAAGAAAAACTTTGGGGTAGGAATAATGAAAAAAAGTCACTTTGTTTAAATAGCAAAAGACTTAGGATATATATGAATTATGCTCATTGTATCTCACGAAGGATGCTTGTAAACAAAAGTGCATGTCCATAAATTAATACCAAATAGATGAACAGTACAGTATAGCTAATTAAATGTTTGTTGTTGCTCATTTTGCATGATTTTCAGCATCAATATTACCCTTTTTAAAGTCACTTTTTCCTTCCACTCAACCTTCCATTACTATGCCTAAATGTAAGACTCTTTAGTGGCTTACTTACCCTAATTATGAAAACAGACAATAACTGCTGGACAAGTGTTACGACTGCAGTCTTTCATGATTGCACAGGTTTTAACATTTCTGTATTAATAATCACTTTTATTGATCTTATATTATATTGTTGTTGGGTTTGTTTTGGGAGAAAAGTGTGTTTTCATTGGCTGTAATCCAATATAATCAAAACTAACAGAAATAATCCCCAGAAAAATTTCACATAGTCTCAATTGTTGAATTTGATTATAAAAATGATATTCTAATTTACTGAGATGCACCTGCATCCTCACACACCGTCATAGAAATGTTATCTCCTCTTCATTTTAGATCTGGAAGCGTTGCTCTCCTCTGCCTCCATGTTTCTCTTTTCTTCCTTTAAAAAAGGGGCTGCAGCTACAAAGCTTTGGTTTTCCTGGATGTTGTTCTAATAACTAGATCGCAAAAACACACCATTTTCATTTGTCGTTAATCTGTCCTGAGATTTTATGCAAATAATTTCAAACGAACCTCCTGATATGTTTCTTCACTGATAAATGCAGTTCTGATGTCTCAGCTTCTGCTGCTGCACCTTGTGAAGCTCAGAATATACACTGCCCTGCAGAAGTTGTCCTGTCATAATTATTTTACTAAGGAATCCTGCTTTATTGTGATTATTGAAGTAAAAGTTTGGTTGGATATAATATTCAATAATTTATCCAATTATTAATTTTTTATTCAGATTTTGGGTTTTTTTTTTTTTTTTTTTGCTTCTTCAGCAACCTGGCACCTTTTTATGAATTATTCAGGCACAAAGTTTCTAATTGACTAAAGTATGATGCTTTTCTCACATCTTCTGTCAGGATTTTTGGAGGATTTATTTTTTCTTTTGACTTGTCACTCTTTTCTGTGCTCCAGTTGTCAGCTCTGCTAATTTTTAAAGCCTTTTTAAACAAAATCTAAAGGAAAACTTTCAGAGATTATCATAATGAAGAACTGCGAGCGAGAAAGTCTCCTTATTTATCTATAATTGTGACAAACCATCCAAAACAGAAGAAATCTGTAGAGGGCGCACACTTTTTCCCAGCACCGTATATTTAACATTTTTCTCTTCCTGAGATTCACCGCTGCTCGAAAAAAAGCATTTTGAGCTTCAACCATTTACGCCCAGGCCTAACTTCTCCTGTTCTCCTTCAAACCTGCGCAGCCGAAGGTCGCTTTTTACAAATTCAATTACGCCAATTCTGTTAAACGTCGAAAATTTACATACAAACTTAATTAAACCTGCTGCTGGTAACATTGTCGCGTCAGCGTATTATTAGGATCTCACATCGTTTTGACAGCATTTCAAAGAGATCTGATCAAGGTCTGGCGGTTGCAGCTTCTCTTGCTGACCTTCACAGAATGTCTGAAGGGCATTTGGGCTGGTTACTGGTTACTGCTTATGTGAAGTAGATGAGGTTTAAAAAAAAAAAGTCTAAAGCACTCGAGCTTTCCACTATACTGTTGCTAACGCTTTTCATAAAATGCCTGAGAAAGTGCATTCGTGTTTTCTCTAACTATACAGAGCACAGTCATGAAAAAGTGTCCCTCCTCCACCTGTTGCTGCACAAACCTGCCTAAAAAAAAAAGCTATGAAGATTTTCCTTTGCTTGCAAAATCAAAAAAGTTTTTTTTTTTATGCATCTCCTACTTTGTAATAATGCCAACATTTTTCATCGAGAACATGAAAATTTCAGGCAACGTATTGCACAATTATAAAAAGTAAATGGAAAAGTTGATAAAAGCAAATCTGAGACCTAACTAAATATTGACATGATTAAAAGACCTTGCAGGAACCTTGTCCAAGTTATCCCATTATCCCACCATAAATAAATAATTAAAAAAAAAAAAAAATTTCACACTTATTTCTGACAGGACGACTGTCAATTACCACCGAGTCATTTCAACACAGGCAAAATTAGACATAAGCCCGGCCGTACCATTCTGGGTGAGTTTAGTGGAGCAGGTGAGAGTCGCAATCTGGAAGCTGTCTTTAGTCACCGGAATAACCCCTGAATGGTGGAACGGCTTCCCGGTTTGCCTCTGAATCTGCTCCACTTCGGCCCAGGTGGCCGGCAGGCTGAGGTAAACCTTTGCATCGTCTGCCTTTTTCACATCAACCTAAAAAAAAAAAAAAAAGGGGGGATGAATAATGAAGCACATTGATCGATGGAGATATAATCTCATATTTATTGACTAAAAGAGAGGCCAGCGCATAATCCACCTGCCAACGGGCAGCTATTCATGACACCCCGTCGCATAATTAGAATAATCATGCTTATCTTTTACGCTCTGTGAATTTATGATGCAAACACTCGGGCGCCATCCTGGAATGCTACCTTGTAGACGAAAAGCTCATGCCTGCCATCTTTCAGCGTGGTCCCGTCTCCTCTCATTAGCTTGACGTACGCCATGCCAAAGGGCTTCTCTGATTTGTCCCTGGCTGAAGGATACAGAGTAGCGTGAGACAGGAAGGAGCGGATTCACCTCAAGCTATGTTTAACATGGTGGCAGGATATGCCATAGAAAAAATAAATAAACAAACAAACAAAACACACAAGAGTAACTCACAGTCCTGGGAGGATCTGTGTCGGAACATCACCCTCAGGTGGCAGCGGCACACGTCTTCAATGGGAATTGTCACCTTGCAACAACGTGGGGGGAAAACAATAGACGAAAAGGTGTCAGATTGGTAAGACGGGTACATTAAACACATGTTTTCTCTCAAGAATTATTTGGCTACAAGGAGGTGACCAAAAAATTTATAAAAGCAAGAAAAAGCAAAGTGCAGTACCAGCTGTATTTGTTGACACATCTCCTAAAGATTTGGGAAAATTCAATGTTTTATTGTAGTAGTATAATATCACACTGAAAAAGAAATATATATATATATATATATATATATATATATATATAATATCTTTAATATTTGAGTTATTCACATGGCGGAAAAAATTATCTTATGTCGAGGAATCAATTTTTTGGCGCAATTATTAGTAGTCTGAAAAACTCCCATCAAAAAGTAAATTTAGATATATTTTTTAAATTCATACTTGAATTTATACTTTAATGTGATCAGAGTTCCTGAGAAATACCGAACAGTAATCCATTTGTTTCTGTTCCCATTGCGTATAAATGTCACATCGCACTGAGGCCAATTTCTTTTGCCCCTGGCCACTCCGCTGACCCATATTTATGCTGCAACCATGGATCGTAGTAAGGATGGCAAGAGAGATAAGAAAAATCTCCAAAGCTCACTATAACCTACTGCTAAGCAGGAAGGAATGGCATCTGAATTAAATATTTTGTTGTCGCTTCATACGTGTATAGTAAGATTTCGTCTTGGGGTCATTACTCCAAAGCATTTAAAAAATATTTTATGGGGGTGCTGTGGTGGCGCAGGTGCAAAGCACAACCCACATATGGAGGCTTTAGTCCTCTTGCCGGTAGTCGCAGGTTCAATTCCCGGCCTGGCGACATTTGCCGCATGTCTTCTCCCTCTCTCAATCCCTAATTTCCTGTCAAGCTGCTTTCAAATAAAGGCCACTAGAGCCTCAAAAAAATCTTTAAAAAAAAAATATATATATATATATTTTATTCATCCCAAAAGGAAAAGGAAATGTTCCCACAACTCCTGTCATCCGAGAATCTTCAAAGAGACACTGTGGGCAGGAAGGATGTCAGGTAGCAGTCAGTTTTCCAACAAATCTGAAAAGGCCTCTGACTGGAGACACTGCCGCTGTATGAAAAGTCACATGACTCTCGTGACATGCCAGCAGCTCAATATCCACGAGACGGAGACGATATTTAACATATACTGGATGACACCATCAGTTTTTGACCAGCACTGCTAATCCACCTCATTTGCTTTTGCCGCTAAATCCATGTTTGGCTGGACAGAGAGATATTGGAGTAAAGGATATGATCCACTCGATTTCCCAGCAACACTCCATGTGGGTTCGCTGTGAAACGAAGACGAGTATGTGGAAAAGCTCTTTAGGGGAGGATAGGGATTCTTCTCTAAAGGCCCTGGGTCGGTTTTTAGAGTGCAAAACATCAGGAACTCCTTGAAATATTAGGACATTTTTAAAAAGAAATCTAGATAACTCAATTATGACTCAATAATGACTCAACACATATTTATAAATGTGAGAACAGCATAGGAGAAGAGAGCATGAGAGGATCCATCATGCTAAAGAGAAAGGATCAGATCCTTCTCTCTGTGTGCTTCTGCCTCATGTTTTTTTTCTTAATATTTGATAAAACGTGCTTAAATTAAGGGTTTTCCCCGAAAATTTTAAACGTGGGGATCATACGATAAAAGATTAATTTGATTTCGAGGCTTATTGAACCTCTTTAATAAGAGTGCTGATAAATCAGATCTGCATTTATTAGCAGTTCCTCGGTGTGACGGGTGCAGAGCCGGCCCTGACAGTGAGCTTACCTTCACCGTTTCATTCCAACATGGCTGCTTCACCTGGTAGTAAATGACAGACTTGTACTCCGTTATGCCGTCATAACCGGCCCCGGGAAATATCGCTTTCTGCCGAAAATGGAAAAGAGGAGAGGAGTTTCACATGACGGGAACACTATCAGAGCTTTCTCTGGTGCTGCGTTTGATATCCATCTGCTTTGAGCAAAAAAAGAGACAAAAAAAATTTTTATGACAGAAATATATGCACATAATAAATATAAAAAATCGGAATCATAGCCAGGGACATGAACCTCTTGGGGGAGGGGAGGAAATATTAGCACAGAAAAATGCATATACTAGCAGTTAATTCAGACTGAAATATTGGGTTATTCATTCCCCCTTTCCTGGTGAAATATAAACTTACCATCGCTAAAGTAAGTGACGATATCTGAGGTAGGAGCCCTGACTCCTTAATTTTGCAACTATATGGTCATGAAAAGAAAATAAATGAAGCTTCTCACATAATGACGCATCCATATTAAACATAAACCAGCAGACGCACCAACTATTAACTAGATATTACAGGAACTCCTATAAAGTCATTACAATTGTAGAGAAAAAGCATAAAAATATATTGGACACAAATTTATTCTGCAATGAAAAACACTGACAGTGCATAGCAGAAGCATTCAACTCCTGTGAAAATGTTCTCATATTACATCGATGAACTTCAGTGTATTTCATTGGGGTTTATGTGATAAACAGAGGTAAAGTAATGCATAATTTTAAGATGGAAGGGAAAGGAGACATGGTTTCAGTTTTTCACAAATAAAAATCTGAAAAGTGTGGCCTTTGCGCCCAGCTTCCCTGACTTAACACATGGCAGAGCCACCATTTGCTGAAGTCGCTGGACATCCACTAACAGAAATTTTCGCCTAGACTGCTTTGCAAAACACTTCAAAAGCTCAGTCGGACTGGACGGGAGATCCAATTTTCAAGTGCCGCCATTTATTCTCAATTTGTTTTCCAGGTTTGGACCTTGATCAGGACATGCTGAACCTCTGTCACAGTATTTTGCAGCCTCTAACGGGATTTTCCCTCCCGGGATTATCTAGTATTTAGCATCAGCTTCCATGCCTCTGCAAATTCGAATGCTGTGGTTCACCACAAGGATGATGTTTTCAGGGTGAACACATTAAAAGTGCTGTATGAAATATTTTACAAAAAATGCTTTTTTCTTTCTTTTTAATATTTTTACATAAAACTAATATGTCGTGACAGTAAAACATGAGAAAGATAACGTGAAAAGATTGAGATTGTCTGGCTACTCCCAGTGATACTATTGCTGTAAGGCTCCTGATCAAACACAATCAGAGTCAGTGGGAGGGTCTTGGTGCTGTCAATCAACCTTGCGAACACGCTGCCAAATGTGCTAACGGCAGAGAAACGACTTAACATCTGTCAGCAGCGGCCATGCTAACTAGCTTGACCAGTGATGGGGAGGCTCTGCTTTCAGGAAGAAGCTGTAGCATATCAGAGGGTGTGAGCAGCGCACAAATGTGCATGATTTACAGCGCTAAGACCTTTTTCCTGGTTCTGACTGATTGTTTCTGATAGATCAGTGTAGTTAGCAGAGGCAGAGGCAGAGGAGGTTGATTATTTTTTTTTTTTACAAATTATCTGTCTCATATTGTACTGTCACGACAAGGTGACGGTTTTAACAAATATGGAAAAAACATATTTTTTAGCTACATAATGCAGCTGTAAGCTGCATACCTGGCTGCAAGCCTTTTCTCACCTACATGCATATACCCTGTACCAGGAACTCCCTAATAGAAATGCTCAACACACTTTTCAGACTTTCAAGTTAAGGTTTTGAAAAACTGTCTTGAATGTCCCTACGAACAGACTACTTTGCTCTATTAGAAAAACGCAAACACAGTAATTTCTTCTAACAGGAGCTGAAAAAAGGCACACAGAAAAGGGCCTCACTTCAAATAAAAACGGAAGAGCACGCGCTGCGTCGACGCAGACGTTTTTACCTCCATCGGATTGCCTTCGTCGTCATGCACGCTGAGAATGACCTCCACGTTTTTTGGGGTCTTCTTTTTGCCTCGGTCAAACTCTCCCTGAAGCAAGGTTACATAAATATCATTCCTAACATTTCCTGGAGAAGGAACAAGAGGAGATCATTAGGTGGACGGGCCAGGCATTCGCAGCACGCCCACACCTCTCTGCGCGAGACTCAAATGAGCGCGATCAGAGCGAGCGTAAAGCAATGCCCAGCAACAAAGGCTTTAAATCCCACCTGGGAGGATGATCTCTGGGAAGCCCATTTTCCTGACGATCGCCGCGCTGCGGTCTACTAAGTGGGGGAAGTCCTTCCTGACTTGAGCGAGGTCTCCCGGGAGGAGCTTCAGGGTCACAAACAGCCCTGGCGGACAGAATGTAAGGAAATTCAATGAGGCAGTCACCAAAAGGGTACGTTTCGCAGATCCCTCACACTGATTTCAACTTTACTCCAAAACAAAAGGGTTCATTTAGAGTGACCCTCGAGAAAGAAAAAGAAAAAATAAACCACAGGGGAGAGCCCTCGTCTGTGATCGTTCCGCCTCACCCTGGCCTTTATGATTGACCTCCCGCGTGGCAATGACTTTGTTGAAGACAGCCGTGAGCGGCTCATTCTCTCCTATGACTCTGGAAGGGATGAGCGGAGACATGATGATCTGCCTCTGGCGGATGTAGGTCTCCATGGCTATCCTGGGGGAGACATTTCGGAATGAGGAAAACAACTAAATCAGCCGCCGCCGACGACTCCGACAGGTGACAAAGAAATGGACGGCAGAAACTCGCAGACAACGAGAGGTGTGCCATTATGCTGCCAAACATGCCATTTACCGCGGCTGAATGCAAGAGAGAAATGCTAAACATCTCAAAGCCGCTGAAGAGATGTAAAACTGCTGATGACTAAAATAAACAATTTAGAGATGGCTGCATCTCATAATAAAAATCATTCAATTGCATTTCTGATAATTAGAAAAGCTTCAAAATTCATTAATCTGTATTAAATGCTAAATGTATAATCCAGCGTCACACCATACAATCTTATCCGTTTGGATTTAACTATTTGTCTAATTAGCGAAGTACTTCAGTGAACTTTGAGTGAGAACCTTAGTTCAGGATTTCTAAAGTGAGGTCAGTGTTTAAAACAATACCTTCTTTGCAAAAGGTAATTCTGTTGGCATTTTTTCATTTGCGTTAATTCAGATTAATCATCTGGGAAACTGAAGCCAACGGCCAATCCACGCTTCCTAAATCATAAAAACGTCCCAGCGGTTTATGCTAACGCTGGTTTATGAATTGTTTTGTCACATTCGCAGTGACCGGGTATTTACAATATACATAACTATTTACACAAGAAATTGAGTTTGTTGTCGGTGTCCCAGCAAAAAACTTCCTGAGAGAAACATGCACTGACAACACATAATGTATCAAAGTATTGCGTTCAGTCAGAGTAACTGCAAGATTGGAAGCAAAGGCTGTGTAATGGGGGGGAAAAAAAAAACAGCATTTGCATGAGGCTCTTATAATATTTATGCTTTTTAAAATGTTTTATTTTTCTAACGTGCAGTTATTCTGAGCAAAAAATGATTTCGCTCTCAATTCATTCTTCACTCAGGAAGATCATTTGTGGCGTACCACCTCCAGTTTCCTCAATCATTGTTCAACAGTTAGCGTCAGCATAAACGGCTTTGTTGTTTTTGAGATCAGAGTTATTAGAGGAATTTCACTTTGTTTTTGGCACTTTTCTTCCCACAGCACAAACAAACACATATGCTAAACAAAGAGTAAGAGAGTTATTAATAATGACAAGTTATTAATTACGGCTGCTGTTAATCTAATTTTACTACCTAAAATCATCAGGTGGCATTTGTGTTTATTAAAACTGCTGTGATTCCCCATAATCTGTAGTCAAACTCAAACTCTGTGCACAAACATCCAGAACCGTACCAGCTTATCTTGGTTATCAACTTGGATTTGGCCATTTGTCTAATTAGCTACATACTCAATGTCATTCTGAACGAGAAGCTTAGGGGTAAGTCATTGAATGGTGGATATTTGGCTTACTCCAATTATCAAAATGAAATGTTTTATGAACTGTGAAATGAAGAGGCCACACTTTCGCTCGCCGTCGTCACCGTCTGTGAACAAGATCAAAGAACCGTCCAATGATATACTCACTGCTCACTTTGTCATGGTTCACTGGTTAATGTGTCTCTTGTGTCAGTGAATGCATCTCCGTTACATTTTAGATTGCATGTAAAATAAATGAATGTAATCCAACTAATGTTAAGCAATGCTTACTGTGTTCCTGTTTATGACCCAGACAAATTAAAAAAAAAAAGCAACAAAAAAAACAAGCAGTTATCCATACGCAGGGGAAAAGGCGGAAAGCACTGTACTGAATTAACGAAATGAAAACAGAAAAGCAAAAACATGCAGGGCGGGCGTTTACGTGCTAAGAGGTTTTTATGTACTGGTTTTATCCAACCTGTCAGATTCAGGTTGGATAAAATCCTGTGTGTTTACAGAGCTTTCCTCATTACTGTACAATCTCCCATTATGTGTGTGTGTGTGTGTCTTTTTACACTGTGTGCATAAATATTTAGCAGGCGAGTAGATCACCTCTTCATTATGTTTGAGGAAATTTTACAAGCTACACTGAATCCAATTGTCGTGGGATTGTTGTTCAGGTGACGTGCGTTTGTGCAATGAGCAAGGTGCGACGTAGAATAATCAACACCTAAAAATCTTCCGGCAAGGAGAAATGGACCAGAATTTGGGATTCGACAAGCACGGAAAACTTTTTAAAAAAAAAAGTATTTTTAGAAGGTTGAAGCATTCTTAAAATGACTAAGCTCTTAAGCCATGATTATCAAAAAAAAAAAAAAAAGCCCAAAAACCAAAGGTTTGGTTGTAAATCTTCAACAAGGTCGTACAAAAATGTTTGGAGAAGAAAAGGAACTAAGAAGAAGTCGACATAAAACTACAATGAACACCTTACGCTAAAAAGTTGTTCAGAAATGCAATCGACTTGTAATGTCTAGAAGTTGGAAAGGCTGGATGGACTCATGTTTGGACAAAGACCAATAACAGTTTGACTGCATCGAGTTTGACGATTAACTAGTCGGACCATTTTAGGTTAGAAATCAAGTCTTCAAGCGCAGACCTTTACAGAAGTCTGCAGCAAGTTTTTTTTTAAAAAGCAAGACGGCGCAACAGCGTTTCCACAAAGGTACTCGACCAATCAACCAGCTGGGTAAAAGCCTCAAAAAACGACAGAACCATCTATGGAGTTTGTGAACGTCTTCAGAAGCATAAGGTTTTTTTTTTTAAAAAAAGGAAAAGTTCACCTCTTAGAGCAGGACAGCTAAACAAAAATACAACTCTATGGAAGAAATCCAGTTAGTGGAGAAAAGAGAGAGGCTACATTGAGTACTTAACATTTTTTAGCTGTCTAAAGTGTTCATTAGTTAACCCTGAGGAGTTCATTTGTTCAATTTTCTCTAATTAAATTAGTAAGAAAGAATTTCTTTAGTCTTGTATTTATTTGAGAGAAATGATGCATCCTGAAAGTTTCCAAAGAATTGTGCACTCACATATCCTCCCACTGAGAATGTTAATGGTCACATTCCCTTTGCTAAACATTTAATCTTCAAGTGTATTAACGCTTAGCACTGAAATAAAACTTCCCTAATGGCAGTGCACACAGCGTATTTGCTACATTGCAGATATAAAGCTTTGCTGAAATATTCATACTAGGGCCGTTGTAAACGAATATTTTAGTAATCGAGTAATCTATCGATTATTCTTACGATTAATCGAGTAATTGGTTAAAAAAATTATAAAATTAAATATAGGTAAATGTGGCACAATACAGCTGTTACTATCAGATATCAATTATCGGTCCAATTTTTCATATTTGAGCTTCTCTACTAGCTACTTTTTTTGCAGTTTAGAAAATTAACCTGTGACAATAATAGCTCACTTTCTAAGTTAGCCTGAAGAAAAGTTATACAAAAATCTGAAATTATATTCAATTTAATAATAAAGAGGCAGGCTCACAAATACGCTTATAAAAAATGTCTATACTCCAATTTTTAGTTTATGTTTTCATCTTCAGTGAGTTTAATAGATGAACTCTCACCTTGCCCCATACCTGTTTGAGAATATGGGAAATGTCGACTGGAGTGAATGGCTTAGGATGGTGGGGGGCAGGCGAACGAACGGACGTAAGATGGGGGTAGAGGGGAGGAAATAGAGGGAGGAACAATATGGGATATTTACGGCACCTTCGTGTTCATTTAGGACAAAATCTATGTTTTGTCTCACACACTACTAAAAACGAATACACACACACACAAAATATTAAAATTGCGCATACACACTACAAAAATATCACACGCATACAATTTGTTTCTCACACGCATACATAAAAGACTAAGATTGCACATATAAACCAACAAAATATAGACTCACCTTTCGTATGCGTGTTGTCACGGAAGAGGCGGGGCATAATTTGGAGATCGGATCGCGCATGCGTTGATACCACAGTGACGTCACCTTCAAGTTGGATACTGGAGCTACACGGTGTAAGCGGCGTTTAGCTCAAGGTTAATCCGATTTATGAATGCTAAATCGGATTAACCCGCTCCCTCCTCAAGGGCTCGGAAGTTCGCGTAGGTCTGTAGCTCCGGCGTTAGCTTACTCCGGCGTTAGCTCCGCTTCCTCCTCAAGTGCTCGAGGTTCACTTAGAGCCGGAGTAAACGGCGTTTAGCTCAAGGTTGATCCGATTTATGCACGCTAATTTCGGCCAGACGTTCTCTACCGCTCCCTCCTCAAGCTCTCGGAGGTTAACTTAGAGCTTATTCCGGTTCTAAGGCCGCTTACTCTAGCTATAACGCCGGTTCTAAAGCCGCTTACTCAGCCGGAGTAAGCCCTAAGTGAACCTCCGACCGCTTGAGGAGGGAAGTGGTAGAGAACGGCTGGCCGAAATTAGCATTCATAAATCGGATTAACCTTGAGCTAAACGCCGCTTACACCGTGGAGCTCCAGTATGCGACTTGAAGCTAACGTCACTGTGGTACCAACGCATGCGCGATCTGATCTCCAAATTATGCCCAGGCTCTTCCGTGACATCACTCTCACACATACAAAAGGTGAGTCTATATTTTATTAGTTTACATGTGCAAGCTTACATGTATGCATGTGAGAGAAAAATTGTATGCAAGTGTTGTATTTTATTAGTGTATGCGTATTTTGTGTGTGTGTGTGTATAAGTTTTTAGTAGGTGCGAGAGATAAAACATAGTTTTTGTCCTAAACGGCCCCTCATACTCATCTATCAGCCATGTACCGCCACGATGATTTCCACCACCTGTTTGTTGAGACCATAATGATATGAAATGTATTGTGCGGTTCGTCGGTAAAGCTACACTTACGCTATAAGCACAAATGACTCAGCCGCCCGCCGTGTTCAATCTATCCGCTCACCTGTGTAAATACTCCTGCAGCCTCTTCCTGCCGTTCGCTTTCAACCAGCAGCTACCAAAGGATTAAGGCTTCCAAACTCCAGGCATCGCACCGGTCATTTTAAGGATGTTTATTAGTCCCCCAAAAACGATGAAAAGCCGGACATTATCATCACTCAATAAAATCCCACGGGCCGAACTTGAAAACTGGACGTTATGCTGCTAACACTTAGCTTTCGTCAACAACTCGGAGGCGGAAGTGAGAGTTATGTGTTACGCAAATAATGTTCCGGGCGGAACACGGTGCGCTAAATAATAATACATAAATTAACAAAGCTTCGAGACAGGTACATTTTCCTCGAGGAATTTTAGTAATCGAGGTCCTCGAATCCTTCGAGGAATTGTTTCAGCCCTAATTCATACCAATCGAACGTCATAGTTTGTCACGTTACAACCACAAATTTAAAATTATTTTATAGTGACTTTACGTTACAGACCAAAACAAAGCAGTGCAAATCGTCACAAATTTCCCGATTCACTGTCAAAGTCCAAACCTCTAAAACAGAGGGGCGGACCCTCCTTTGGTCTGAGATGTTAGGTTCATCTCACAGGTATCAGAGCCACACCTGCCGTCAACATCTGGTCAAACTATGCTTTTCATTCCCTTTTTGAGTCGCTGTAACACACCAAATTCTCATTTTACTTATTTGTTTTTGCCCTTTTTGCTACATTTTAAAAGCTACTGTGTTCCCTAAATCTGCATAAATCTCACCACAATTTTCTGCATGACCAAATATTTTTGGTCTAGTTTCTATGGAAAATATCCTAGTACACTTGAAATAAGACCAAAACTGACATATAAGTAACTTCTCAGCAAGATAAAGGAGCATGTTTTAAGTCAATAATTCCTTATTTTGGAGGAAAAAGTTCTAGTTCCACTGCCAGATTATTTCACTTACAAAAAAACATTTTTCCCATGTTAAAAAAAGTGAAGTAATCTGCGAATGAAACAAGCACTTTTTCATCAATATTAAGGAAATACTGACTTAAAACATGCCCTTTAATCTTGCTGCAAAGTTACTTTTAGTTTTACTTCAAATGTACTATGATAATTGCATTAGAAACTAGACCAAAAGCACTTGGTACAATTTTGTGGTTTTGCAGTGTATTGTTCTCAACCTAACCTCAGAGGTTTTTGCAGTACATCTAAATTTATACTTTGATTAAATGAGACGCAGGTGGACTCTACAGACCGATTAAGTAAATACTGAAAGCAGTCGGTAGCACTGGATTTTATTTAAAGGATGCAGAGCAGAACACAATATATGTTCTCAGATTTTAATTTCTAAATTTATTTGTGTTGTCTTTTCAGTTTACTAATGTGTTTAAAAGATTAAAAAAATTGTATGTGCTGAACAGATGTTGAACAATAATCCAAAATCTAAATAATAATAAAAAATAAAAAAAAGTTCCTTCTACAACATGATAACGCTTTACTTTGTACTGGTCACGTTTGTTGTTTAATGTTAGAAATGTTACAACCTCAAAGGGGATGAATACTTTTTCCAAATCCCTGTACATGTGAAACTAGTTTTAATTTTTAAAGCTTCACTTCTGTGAGGCAAGTCATGACACACGAAAACCAGAGGGAGCTTCATGCGGTTAAAATCAGGAAGTGAGTGCGCACATGTAACATATAGGAGGTGGCATAAATACAAAACAGAGCTGAGCATTGTGGCTCGTTTGTGACACATTTTCTCACAAAAGCTGGCAGCACAGCTCAACCGGGGGTCGATAATGACTTCGATGGTTTTGCCGATGATTTCAGAAGCACGGCAGCATTTCAGAACCACCCAATCAAGTAGATATCGGTGCTCCCCGTTATCCCACTCTTTAGCTTTTCTAAAATTTCATTTAGCGTGACCTTTTGGTGGAATCATTTTTGAGCCATCCAATTTGCTGTGAGGACAGCAAAATAAGTCGCTGGGTGTTAATGAAAGAGAAATTCATTTGTCACGGCAGGAGAAGACCAACAAAGGATCCGGCGGGTTTAATTCGTCCTCTGTGCAAGAGATAAAATATACCAAACGGTCTTTATTTGCATGCAACCCTCCGAAGACCGCTTCAGTTAGTTCGGAGGCGAAGGAAAATTGCGCACATGTAATATTTAAAACAATTACCCAAGCATTTGATAGATCCTGAATTATATTCTGGGCTAATAAAACATGTTTGTTTATCTGTAGGTTCTCGAGGGGGGAATGCAGCCCGTTTACGAAGCAGTGAAGAGAAACAAACGGCTGTTCAATGCAGTCGAAATTTGGTTTACATAACAAGAATCAACCAGGCTGTGTTTATGACTCTTCCATCTAAGATCTCTGTGAAAACACCATCCTGATCCCTCCTGCTGTGCACGAGCCACGAAAGCCCGGTCGGCCTATGATGAGCCGCAACACTCAGGAAGTTCTTTTTTTTTTCTTCATTCTTCCTTTAAAAACAGCATGATTGGAAAAGAAAAAGATGGGAGCAAAGGGAGAACACTAGTCTAACTTCTATTTACAAGTTCCTCTCACTGAGGTGGCATCACATAAATGAAGCATGACAACATGAGAAGACTCACTGCTGAAACGGGATGAAATGCTGCTTGTCCTCATCATCTATTTTGCCGCGGGCGACGTCTGTTATGTCCATCACTGCAACGATAAACACGTCGGAAGGATCACAGCGGGTTTGGACACTTTTCAAGTAGAAACACACACACACACCCACAAAACTAAACAAAAGGCAACTGTATTTTCTTGCTTCAATTAGCTTGGCAGCTTCATTTCTGCCCCCGCCCCCCAAAAAAACTCTAGGAACATTTCCTGCATTTTTACAAGAAAAAAACTTTCCCAGCTTACAGTGCCAGCTGCATTTATTGGCATCTATCGTACAGATGTGTACAAAGCCTTAAAAATAATTTGTCTTTTATTGCACTGGTGGAATCTCACAATGAAAATAGTTAGAAGTAGTCCACTTTTATTTTACCATAATTTATTTTTTATCCTGTGCTAAAAAAAATAGCAATTTTTAAACAAAATCACCAGTCATACAACATCCATCTAACAATTCATTTGAACTAAATGCATAACCAATAACTAATACACGACTTTTATAAGATTATTTCCCTGGAATATGAATATAATGTGCCTTAGCAACTAAAAATGGGGGAAAACAAACATGTCATTTAAGTAAAGCTGATCTTCATGTAAGGAAATGTCAAAAAAAAAAAAAAGGTTCACCCCAAGTTTCCAGAGTTATTAAGTTAAAATGTTGAATAATGCTTACTTTGATAAAGCTAATAATTTTGCTTTAAGTTGCCAAATTTAACAAATTAAAAGAGGATTTTGTGCATCAACGCCACATTTTTCAGTAAAAATCAGTGAATTGATGTGGTCCTATTTAATATTAAAGCTTGGTTATAAAATAGATTCATAGATAGTGTTGGACCTAACATTTTTCATTATAAGACGATTTAATTAGTCGTTAATAATTTTACTCTAATAAAAAAAATGTAAAGTTTCCATGCACATGAATCACCTAGATTGAGGGTTAAAATTACATCATTCTTGGATTAAAGAAAAATAAATAAATTTTTTAAAAATCACTCCAGGGGCCACAAATGGCCACCAGGTTGAACTTTGGACACCTCTGATTTAGAGAATGGTTGAAGATGCCTCTCTCTAAATGCTCCAATTTTGTGAAATGCTGCATAAGAAGAGTAAGTTCTTCCCTTTTAGCAAAAACAAAGGCTGGAGAACCTGTTAACAGCAGGGGGGAGTCTACTGCATCAGTGGTGACTTTGCTAAGAACATGAAACACTCATTTCTCCAAATTAAAGATGAGACTTTCAGTATGAGATTTTGCTGCTCTAGGAGAAAAAAGGTGAACATTGCCGAGTTACTTGGCACGTGTAGCTAAACAGATTGAGGAGTTCTCGATCTCCTGAGCTGATAAATTCCTCTAAATTCCTCCGGGTTCTGCTGCCAGTGTGGTTGCGTTTTTATTTATTTATTTTTCCTTTTTCCTGGCTACGACTAACACTCAGATTTTTATTCCATTTGCTTAAGAGCTGGAGGAAACCATTTCTCATTTAACTCACTAACCATCTGGCTGGAGCCTAAAAGCCAGTTTCCACCAACTCTCTCGCCAGGGCAGAGCAAAAGCATTTTCTGGGTCAGGAAACAGGTGTTCCCCTTTCTTTCTTTTTTTTTTGTTCCATCTTTCATTCCTGTATTTTAAAAGAACCAACCTCTGCAGCTGTGTGACAACAAAAAAGGGGCTTTTGCTACCGGTGTTTATGAAGAAATATTAGCAGCTCACCGGCGACGCCGAACGGCCTCCGTAAGCCACCTGTTTGTTTTTTGCCCTCTTTGAGCTCCATGCTGCCCACTCTGATGATCTGACACACCAGGAAGAGCCGCTGCCTCATCAGATCACTGCTGCTCAGGTCCTGGATACGAGGAAGGCAAACAAAGCTGATTGGCGGTGACATACGAGGTACATTAGATACAAAGGCAGTGACCTTCTCCTGTCATCGATAGTTTATTATGAACGATCACATGGTCAGAGATGCAGACATGACATTAAAGGTTACAGGACAAAAGCACGGTGTAAATGTTGGGAGAAAGTATGTCTGTGTTCTAGTATCTCAGCCTTTGTTTTTATTTATATATATTATATGGATGCATATAATTAGAATATATTAGATCGTAATTTGGTTCAAAAGTAAAACGCACACTGCATCCAGAAAGTATTCACAGCGCTTCACTTTTTCCACATTTTATGTTACATCCTTGCTCAAAATTGTATTAAATTAACCTCTTTCGTCAAAGTTCTACACACATTTTGACAATATGGAAAATATTTCTTGAATATATGCGATTTCTTGTTTTTTTATTGTTAATAAATGTGTGAAAACACACCATTTAAAAAATGTTTTCAACATTAGCGTACTTGTACAGATCAATTACAGAACAATTATCCAGTTCAGGTTTGGCGGATGCTAACTTCAGCATCATTAGCGGCTAGCAGTTAGCTAGTTGTGATGGCCAGCTATTCCAGAAATGGTGTGTATTCACTGACTGTCACATAATCTAACAAATCCACAGCTATTTCCTTTCTAGCTTATTATAAATGAAGACTTGAGGGAAGACATTAATTTAATTCAGTTTGGCAAAAGGCTGCAATATCACAAAATGTGGAAAAAGTAAAGCGCAGTGAATACTTTCCGGAAGCTAGATCAGATTTATTATGTACAGGATGACACATCTTAAGCATTTGTTTCAAATTTAGACATTTACAGCTGACAGCTAAGTGAAAGTTGAAATTCTGTCACAGAGAAAGGAGACTAGAGTCCTCAAGTTTGTCCGTTTGGTGGTGAAATCTCCACGTGTTAGCAGAAAGTGACACAGCCCAATAGAAGGCGCCATCTTGGAAAATAAACTTTGTCCGTTCGACAGACATTCTCCACAAGAAAGGCAAAGCGCTGATGAGAAATGATAAAAAGCTGGCTGTTTACAAAGTATTGAATCTAATGGAAAGTTGAATGGAAGAAAAAATGATAGCTGAAAATAATGGTACACATGCAAGTCTTGAAAAGATAGTTTAGGGATTGTTAGGGAGAAATCCACTATGGACTGAATCTGGAATTAGGGCTTCAACAGGAACTATACATACAGATGTATCAGCAAATGAGCTGCAACTGCTGAGTTTCTTGTGTTCATAAAAAAGACGGTTAGAAGTGTCTCAACTGGACCTAAGAGAAAAATGACAACTTTTTCTCTGCGCTTCAAAGCCCTCTTTTTAGATGAAACTGCATTTCATTTGGAAATCATGGTCCGAGCGTCTGGAGGAAGAGTGGAGATTAATCTAAGCTGCTTGATGTCCAACGTGATGTTTTCTACAAACGGTGATGCTTTGAGAAGCCGCATCATCTGTGGATGTTGGTCCACTGGGCTTTATGGAGTCCAACATCTCAGCGGTCTCACACAAAGAAATTTGACAGCACTTCTTCATGCTTCCCCGTGCTGACAAGCCGTAAGGAGGTGCCGGTTTCATCTTAGAGCGGGAACTAGCTCTAAAAAGACTGCCACACCGAATTTGTTTCATTGTCAAGAGTAAGATGACGGCAGTAAACCTCAGCAGAACCCCTGGTTGATCACCTCCATGCCACGCCGCATTGATGCAACCCCAACCAAGTATTGAGTGTAAATCCTGTGGAGTAAATCGACATACTTTTCAGTAGCCAGACATTTCATCGATAATCTTTATTTTATTCTCCTCGTGCAATATTCAAATTATTTCAGAAACCGAATGCTGCGGTTTTCATTAGCTGTAAGATGAAGTAAATACTAAAAACATCCCACTTTGTGTCTTGAAGAGTCTGTAAGTGTCTCACTTTTTAACTCGAAGGACACAAATAATTAACTTTCATTTGCCTTTGATGGTAAGGGTTTGATTTTGCTCCAAAACTCCTGGTAGCTCCGTTGCCTGTTTTCCAGGAACTGCCCACTCTCTGAAGACAACAAACGGCAGCAGCACAACTCATTGACCTAGCCACCCGTGAAAGTGAGTAATTTACAAAAACTGTCATTAAATTTCGAGCGATCCAGAAACAAATAATCTTTCAGGTAAGGTTCAGACTGTTTACATCTTTAAAACCAAGGGAATACAGTCAGCAGATTGAGATGCAGTTACCGTGAATAAGGCCGGCAGGTTGTTGAGTTTTTCAATTTCCTTAGGCATTCCCGTACTGTCCCAGCGCACCAGGAAGTTCTCGCTGCATGAATTCAAATAGGAATCACAGTTAGACAGCGCATTATCTGAGCCATCGGAAGAAGTGGAAAAATGGAAGCAGGCCATGCAGCAATTCTTCATAATTTCCTTCCCGTCACCTGATAAACAGAAAATATGCATCACATGAATTTTAAACTACTTGCACTGTTTGATTAGTAGCCATGTCATCTCGTAGATCCCAACAGAGCTTTCCGAAAATCTTGGCTCTTAAAAATGAATGAGGCGAGCTTATTGTCTTAATTGCCGCCTAATGCTCCCGCAGTCAAGCCATGTTCATACTCTTGCTTTTATTTTTAGTTTTACAGTATTAAAATTCATAAAAATCCATGCTGTTTATAATCAGTGCTGTCACTTCCCAAGAGCAGGCACGGCAGCGGCTTAGCTGCAAAACAAAGCTGCCCTCCATTTTTAAAAAACGCACATAATATCCTGCTTGAGGTCTCAGTGGCATATCTGTGACGTGCAGGGCCGCAATTACCAGAATGTGAGCCCGCGGGCTAGAGTCCGTTTTGGTGCCCAAATTACAAGATTTTATTAGCTACATACATACAGTTAAAAATAAATTTTTGCACACTTTGTATATAAAAAATAATAATAGTTTTTGCCTAATTTTAATCAGATTAAATGCTTCCTGTCAAATGTTTTCCAAATGCCAGAATAATGAAGAATAAATCAGAAGTTTATATATTGCCAATTTCCTAAAATAATGGCCTAAGTCTTTTTTTTTTTTTCTGCCAAAAGTGAATGTTTTTTTGTTGTTGTTTTTTTCTTCCCTAAATCATCTTTTGATAATAAAAAGCTGGTGAGTTTTTTGTGCCAAAATCACATTGCTGCAGAATTGTGGACCTACACAAATCTGGTTGATCCTTGGACAAGATTGCAGAATCCCAAAGAATGCCAAAAGTGATTTTGAAAAAAATAAAAACAAAAACAGCTTAAAAGAAACATCTAACGATGTCAACCAGGAAGTCAGAGTGTGGACAGAAATGGGTTCTCCAAATGGGGACTGGTCCAAATTGGCTACAGTGTGGCTTAATAACAATAAAGACAAAAAGAGAATGGTTAAGTGCTTTTATGGTGCAGGAAGCTTAAACCTGTTAGATTTTTTTTCTAAAAGCAAAATCATAAACAGCTTTTATCAGAAAATGACTTCATTCGCACCCAAAAAATGACCCAAAATATTGTTGTAGAAAATGCTTCATGGTTCCTGTTGTTGCCTCCGTCATGTGTGGAGTGGAGAGCTGGGTTTTGGGCTTGTGTTATTGTCATATTAAGACAGACTTGTGTTGTTTATCAGCATTAAAAAAAAATTTCAAAATTGAAAGCCTCACAGTAACTATGGTTTATTTGATTTCTATGAAAACGTCTAAAATAATGCATAAAATATCCCTGCATTAAAAAAAAAAACTAAAATACTTTCACCCAGATCTGGGTCCCCAGATTGCTGCACTGGTGAACCCAGCTCCAGGGCGGTGAGTCACCTCTAAAACCTGGCCGCTTTGCTTTACACCCTTGTTGTGCATTTACATCATGTAGCAGCAAAAACGGAGGCAAAACTGATTACAAATATTCCTCTTAAAGAGACAGTTTTTCTCTGTTAAGCTGAAAAGAAAACAGATTTCACCCTGCAAATTTGAACTGCTCACTGAATAATACATCTTTAAATTCAAGGCCACCCAAAAAAGGAGACACTGCAGTATTTTCTTTTTTTTTTTGTGCTTTTTCCTTTTTCTCCAAAAATTTATGTTGCAACGTCAGAAAGTCCAAAACATGCTTTTAAGCTCCTAAACAGTGCATTTCATTATATTATTCCACCCTCCGCATATTTATTTAATGTACTGCTGGAGCTACAACATCAAGCACAGAGTTACAGGACAGTAATGAACAACCTTTATAGGTTTTTATTATTCATAGCTGAAAAAATTCTTCATTTATCATGTTGTAACTTTTGCTGAGAAGTGACAGACCCGGGGAAGTGGTAACATAGTGTGGCTTTAAAATATAAAGACCATTTTATAGTGGCTTTACAACCAATTAGAGGTAAATTATTGACTCCGGGTAACAAGAATTAATATCACACAAGCGACATTTACGCCTACTGACCTGATAAATTCTGATTGGTCGGGATCGTAGAGAGACATGAGTAGCTCGGCATCCTCCCCGATGTTGCACACGAAGTTCTTCAGGTTCATAAGGAGGCTGTAGGTGTGCACGGAGCTGAACAGCGTCTGCCGCCTCATCTCCAGGTTTTGCAGTCTCGTCTGCGTGAAAACAAGTCGGCGTGAACGAGTGCGAGACCTTAACCGGAGCCCGCAGCCGCGGCGGACTGAAGCGACGGCGAGCGTCGGGACCAAAAGGGAGTCGTGCCTTCTCTTCCTGTATCCTGTCGTCCACGCTGCGGGACGCCGTCTCGTGGGCCTGAAACAGGCTGACGGTGCTGGTCCGGTCGGGATCCAGCATGTTGCCCTCCTCGTCTCGGACCACCAGGTCCAACCCGAGAATCCTGCGCGGCAGAGGGTCAGACAGCTGTGGCTCAGGCATGCACAGTGTTGAAAACATTTCTTAAAACAGCTAGTACGGATGTGCAAAACCCCCCCCCCCGAAAAACTTAAATTCTTCCTTTATTGCAGCATCATAACCTCACCATAAAATAAAAACTGAGGATAATCTGACAACAGAACAAAATTAACACAAAGTTAAAGTAAACAAGTAAGAGGGACTATAGACTGTTCTTTTTGGTACGACCCTTAGAAAATTCCTCCTCTCTGTTCGGCATCAGGGTCATTATCCTGTTGGAAGACCCAGTGGCAAATGCATCGTAACTTTGACTAGGCCATTCGAACATATAAATCGCAGGGTTTTGATGCAAGTCATTGCATTGTTTTCTTCCTGGGATGCCATATTCAAAGCCCCATCAACTCTGACCTGCATCCCCCACAGCATTATGCTGCTGCCACTACTTTGTGCTGTTATGGGGATGTTGTTTTTTTAGGTTAACATAGTGGCAGTTTCACAACCTGGTTTGAGATTATTTCGAAAAATTTTTTTACAAATTGCAAAAATTTTGTAAAGGAAATGCGTGTAAAGAGGCCTGCGTAGAACACACATAATGAGGCTGAGATTACAATACTAATGAGCAGACTGTATTCAGTAATTACTAAAGGAATTGGTTGTACTGAATTTTGTTTAGGGGCATCAGAGTAAAGAAGTGTAAATAGAAATGCACGCCACACTTTTCAGATTCCTATTTGGAGAAAAATAACTGAATATTAATTTTCTTCCATTTTATTTACTACTACTCTTACTAAATTATGTACTGATTTGTGTCTGTCTGCCACATAAAATACCATTTCAATATGTTAAAGCCTGTGGCTATTATGATGAAACTGTGAATGTACTCATCTCAGATTTGCAAGACTATTCAGTGCAGGATTTTGTTGCTGCATGAAAAGACCCGTTTATTTTAAGATTTTTTACACAACTTTACAAAGAGTGCCCAAAAAAAAAAAATGTGCCCAGCAGTGTAAACTTCACAATTCTTCCAGTAGAATATATTTCTTTTATGTCCGTTGAAAAGAGCGGGAGACGTACCGGTTTCCATAATCAATCTTTGCTGTGACTTTCTTCTTGAGCTCCACAAGGTCATCCTTGGGCAGCGTTCCTGACACAATCTGAGATCGATACTCAATGAGGCTGTAGGCCATCTGCTGCACACTCCTGAACAGGGTTATCTTGTTTGCCTGTCAGAAAAACATGTGCACGCTTTGTTATATATATGCCGCATTACAGAGGAAGAAACAGCAGTGAACTTTTCTTTTTCCTCAGCAAAAAAATAAAATTTTAATTTAAAAAGATGAAAACCTATCCCAGCAGTGAGAGAACTGTGTGTACTGGAAACGGAGTGATCCACACGTACCACAAAGAGCTTCTGCCATATCTGCACCCATTCCCTGAGGGTAGCCCCTATCTCTTGCACCAAGGGTAAATCTGCAGGAATAATTATTTCCTGTTGGCTATAAGCCACAAGGAAAGAAAAAAAAAGTAATGAGATATCAGAAGAGCAGCCCGTCTCTCACAGATCATGTTTTATAGTCTGGAATGACTCGAGTTTTTTTTACATCGAAAAAACAGTCGGGACAGTTGGTCTGCACGGCCGAGAGAAGCATTACTTAATTCTTACTTATGATAATTACAAGTGTAGTGCTTATGCTACTGGCAAACAGAAACGCAACATGGCAAACTCAGAGCAAAGTGGATTATCGTCAAAATGAAGTGCTTGCTGATTTGTGATCTCACCCTATTCCCTCGACTGTGGCCTCTTTTAAGTGGATGTAGGAAGCCGGGAAAATGCCCTGAGGAAACAATCGGGAAGCAATGGTAAATACATCCGCATCACAGAATGAGCTGCGGCACAATGTAGCTCTTGTGATGTCCCCATACCTTCTGTGCCTTCTTTCTGAGTGTGTAGCCTCTATACCAGCCTGGGGATTAGAAATTGACAACAACAGATTGGACAAAACAGAAGTGGCACGGTGTGGAGGTACAGCACAACACAAAGTCACATACACATTGCACAGGACATCGCTCTGAGGTCATGACTTTAGAGCGGTGAACAGGGAGACGTCATGGCTGCCACTCACCTTCCAGCTTCTCAAGTATGTGCACCGTGTCCCCCACCTGCAGACGCAGCTCCTGTACGCCACGGGGGTCATAATTGTAGATTGCTAAGGGGGAAAAAAAATAACAGTTTTAGTATTGAGGCAAAAATAAATAAATAAAAATAATAATAATAATAAAGAGTTAGTGCTGCTTGCAAAAAAAAAAAAAATGGTTTCAGCTGACTTTTTTTTCTGGGATTAAAGAAAAATCCTCGCCCTCGATCAATTTCGACACAGTGAGTGAAGCAAAAAAAAAAAAAAAAAAAAGAAAAAAGTTCTGCCTCAGTGATCTGGAGTTTCTCGCCCACAAATCAAGCCAGTTCACCCTTGTTGTTGCTCTACAGAGGATCTAAAGCTGAGATTTATTCCTCATCTGGCTGCCGTTTCTAACAGCAGCCCGAGTTTTAGAGCAGCAAGCCAGCTTGAGTGACTCAGGCGTCCCAGGCCTTTTGACTATTTTCAATTTAATCTCACGCCTGGAGGCGGGTTTTGGCGTTTCATTGGGCTGCTACACCGTGAAGCTGCAAAAAGGTATAAGACTGGTAAGTAATTTTGAATAAAAATGTCAGCTTTATGCTATTTAGACATCGTGCAGCTACCTACTTGTTTACTTTTTCAAAGAAAAGAAAATCAACATGAATAGTTACTGCTGCTAAAACAACGTAACATATCGAGTATTGCAGTTAGGGCTTTATAATATTTAATTTTGTTTCTACTGTCAGGCACAGGCCCAAGAAAAACTTAGAATTCATTGCAAAATACGAAGAGGACACCAGATTTCATGTCAGATGGAAGTTTTCATTGTAAGCGCACAGTGCATCCGGAAAGTATTCACAGCGATTCACTTTTTCCACATTTTGTTACGTTACGGCCTTTTTCCAAACTGTTAAATAAAGCTCTTTCCTCAAGACCCATTTTTGAAGTAAGAAAGGAAATAGTCCTCCCAGTTGTTCGCTTGCATGACAGATTCAAACACTACACCACTTCTGGAGTGGCTTACCGTAGTAAGCGGCTAACTGTTAGCCGCTAATGACGCTAAAGTTAGCACCAAACCTTAACTGGATTGTTGCAGTGAACAGAGATTCTTTAAAAGAGTGAGACCAGTAAAAGTATTGTAATATTAAAAACATTTTTAAAGAAACATTTTCATTTTTTAGGTGGAAAAATATAACATCTTTACAATGAGGCAAACGTTAAAAAAAAACCCCGCAAATAATAGGCAAGTCAAACTTGGACATAAATTATAGAAATGAGAGAAAATACAGTCTTCTCATCTCAAAACATATACCTTAAATTTTCCAAAGAATACTAGTAAAGTGTATTTTTGTTCTATGGAGCCCAATATCATGTAGCTGAGTGCATTGTTACACCACTATTAAATAGTACATGTGTAAACTTGCTTATTTCAGAGAACATTATAGGCTTTTGCCCTTACCAAAATGATAACAACAAGTTAATTAGTCAGGATCCAATTAACTTTGGCAGAGTTAGGTTTGAATTGAGGTTTTACTATCAGAGGATTTTGCAACAGGAAATAGTTCCTAACTGTACAAATTCACTGTAGTTTTTTTGTGTTGTTTTGGTTTTTTTAACAGCAGCTTTCTAACCAACTTCAAGTTTGTGAACTATCGTTAAAAACTTCACCATCCTGAAAGTCATTGGTGGCCCATTTTATTTTTCAAAATATATTTACTTTTTCCCAGCAAAAGTGGAAATATTACCAGAACAGACAAATCTGTCTTTTCTGTCAAAGGACAAGCATAGAAGCCAACTTTCAGCCAGCAGGTCAGCAGTGTGCAGCAACAAGTGGAAGAGTTGAGCAGTTTTACTCTAAAATCCAGAAAACTTACTCCAAGTTATTCTCTGATGTCCTTTAGGAACAGCATGAGGGAAAAATTTGCACACTTTGAAAATGTAACTTTGTTACCAGTAACTTGTCTACTGGTGCTGCACAGCAACAGGTGGGGGCACTACTGCCATGTGCCTCCTAGATCTGGGGAGGGTTTCAGTCAGTGTGTCAATTTCTCTGGCCTCACAAGAGCAGAAGTATAAACAGCGAGACAAAAAAAAAGAAAATGGCAGTTTTAAACCTGTAAGCCTCTTTAACCTCGGTGTTCTCTGACGCAGGTCAGCAGCCAATGAGCTGATGGCGTTTGATCATCCGCCTTCACACCGACCTTTGATAAATAGTGTCACGGGTTTAGTTTGCGCCAAATGGCACCACCTGCAGACGCCGTCCTCCTGCGCGTTCCCGCTTCCGCCTACCGGTGCTGCTGAAGGCAACACCTTTCCTTCTCACCTCTAGCCTGCAGATTTATGGCAGGGATCGCTCACCCAGGCATGTACTTGCAAACCAACCAAAGTGGCATTGCGAAAGAGAAGCCCTTTTAAAACAATGCTGCAGGTTGAGGTCTTTGTCTTGACTTGAGGGAGCCGCGGCTGCGCGCACAGCTGCTTAATCGCGCAAGGAGGCGCAGGAAGTATGAGCAGAGCCGTGCCCCGACTTGCACGGCGGTAATGCACGTTACTGGAGGCCAGATTTCTCTGCACGCTTCGACTGGCTCAGCTCATCACACCTCACCCTGAATGCGAACATTTGACAGATCAGTGAATGTGTGTATACACGTCCTCTCTGTTACTTCCTTCACAGAGGAAGATTTTCCACTAGCTTGTCTGGAAACGGACATTCATCCCAAACCGTTCCCATTATACAAAAGTCAGCTTTTAGACTCCTTTTTAAGCATAATCTGGATCACTTCCTCCCGCCCAGGAACTATAACATCTTAGGTTTTGGCCTGTTCCCATTTATACTGTTTTG
Source organism: Girardinus metallicus (assembly GCA_903067095.1). Classification (NCBI taxonomy): domain Eukaryota; kingdom Metazoa; phylum Chordata; class Actinopteri; order Cyprinodontiformes; family Poeciliidae; genus Girardinus; species Girardinus metallicus. Next base: position 76,445 of record CAEGAE010079845.1, on the reverse strand, counting down.
ATGGATATTGTATTGCTCTGACCTAATTACATTAATCTACGATGCCGGCAGTCTTCTGCAGGCATGTCCGCAAGTGAGAATAATCAGGCTGTAATTGTGAGATGCCTTATTGAGTCATCAAGAAATAGAGTGAAAAAAAAAACAACCACCAAAATCATGCAAATCAAATTAAACTAATAACCTTTTTTTTGTCCCCTATTTATAATTTAAAGAGATAACTGTCTGAAGTGATTCCTTCACAATGCAGACAATCGCATGAATCACCGCGAAATTACAGTGAAGAAATGACATCTGCCTCCAACCATGCCAGGAGAGACAATGGTCCATTCACCGACTTGACACAGCGTCTGGGGCCTGGCAACGGCATGGCAGCACGCCCAGGGTGGGGGTCCAAGCAGAGCAAGATGGGACGCCACGCTGTTTAAAGCGAATGCATCGCGGCTCATCTGTGCAGCTCTGGTCCGCTCAAACTTCAAATGCGGAGCCCCACCGCCCCTCCTGTGTGCTCTAATAAAGCCTCGCTGGCACAAGTTCAGCTTTATGTGCATACTGATGTTACATCAAAGTCAGCCTGATTCACTCTAAATCATTTAGCATTGAAGTAGATTAGACAACAATTAAGGAACACCGCGCGGCTGAAGCAGTCTGAGCAGCAGCTGGCAGCCAATCAGCGTTAACGCAACATGACCAGAATCCGTTGTTCTCGTTGCCAACTCGGGGAGAAAGAAAAATGTATAAATCGGCGTTCCATGATAGGGACTTTATCAAATTTGATCTGAAACGGTGCGCGCCGACGCTGGCTTGCATGTAATCCTTGAAAATACAAGTTGGAAGACAAGTACAGCTTTCGGCACACAACTTGGAAGCGAATACTAAAGGCACTAATGAGGAAGGCACGCACTGCTGTAACAAAAATAACAACCACCCGTTTCATCTCGACGCAGGCAAATTAAGTTTCTACAGAGCCAAATTTTTAAGATTTATCTAGAAAACAGCTAAATTTATCCCAGGGTGTTGAAAAGACGCAGCATATTACTTCAAACTAAGAGAAGTATCAGGTAAAAGAAAATGATCCATTAATGTACAAAGCACAGCACACGATATGAGTGTAAATATGTAAGGGTTCGACAAAATATCGAGACGAAGAAGCGATTCTTTCCGAGTTTGCAGCTGATTTTCAATCTCCAGAGCCTCGTCTCTCTTGACTTGCCAATACAGGATTTTAGATAAAACCAATTTATTACAGCAATACATTTTTTCTCCTCATCTTCTTGCCATAGGAGGTAATTAATAAATAAAAAAATGGTGAAAAAGGATTTTATTGATTTCTAAAGCAAAGACAGATTAAAATTTGTAGTCTTTAATATCTTATATTAGCATTTAGCGGAAAGCTAACATTACCAAAACAGCACACAATGCCTCTATTTCTAAAGGATATATATTGGTGCCTTAACTTTTGCAAAAGGCTGTCAACATTGCAAAATCCATTCGATGACAAAAAGTTGAAAGGTCAGAGGGTCAAGCAGAGTAACTGTACAGTACTCTGTTCAACCTTCCTGTTATATGTGAGAAGTGCAACTTTCTCTTGCAAGAATCAGTGCGCCATAAAAACACAATTTCCTTTTTGATGCCTCTTTTACATCTTAAATTATTTTAAATACAACTCAAGATGAAATTGGCAAAATTCATGCTTGTTTTTGCTGGAATGACATAAAAAATTGTCGGTTGGTAATCAGGCTATATATATATAAAAAAATCATCTGAATCCAGCCAACAGAGTTTCAATAAACTCAAAATGCATGAAAAGCATCTTTTTTGGTACACTTACAAAACAGAAACAACTGTTTTAAGCTGTGATGCAGCTAGCCACAAAAAGAAAAGAATATAAATACATACAGACTTTTCAGCATCCAGACTGTCAATCACCTTCCAGAGCCAATCGTGGGGAAAATGGCTGATATAGATCAATTCAAACAGATTGTTGCAATCAGACACTTACACTTTCAACAGACCTCTTCTCCACGGCACTATTTGGTGACTCCTTGCTAGAGCACTTTTCATACAGGATACTATTCAGCCAAGGAAGAGACCGTTTACTGTAACAGTGGGATAGTGACAGATGGTGGTGGGAGAGAAAAAAAAATATGACAATAATATAACTACATTGGTCCAATCACATTTATGGCCAGTCTAAACTTTTCATTACTCAGCAGGGGAGTAACACTCCAAATTTAAGCTTCACTAGAAGTTGAAGAACCAGACAGAAAAGAAAGTGATACTATAGTCCGTTAATGTGCCAAAGCAACGGTGCTAATCTGAACTGCATGTATTCACAGTTTCACCTGAGGTAGCAAGGCTCAGCTTTAGCTTTTTAAAAACGATGTTATGATCCACAAGAGGCTTACCAGCCTACTTTAGGGGATACGAAAATATTCCTACAAAGCCATGCCTTCTGCTCATGATACTGCACAGTAACATTTATGCTTTACCAAGGGCCACTTAAACGAGCAATACGGCTTACTTCAGATGAAATACACCAAGGACTGATTCCCAGCACCAAGGCATTCTAAAGTTTTAAACATTAAATACTTTAAACCGTGCTAAAAAATCTAATATTATCCCATTCCAGTGATTTAAAGTCCTTCTCTCTGGTTGTAAATCATTTGCTGTCCCTCCCACTAACCTTTGCCATCCTCTGTTGGATGGCTAGCTAAAAGATGGATGCTAACTGCACCTCTCTCTTGCAAAATGCAACTTTATGCAAGTATTTCTCGATCGTGCGGGTATGAAAACAAAAAGAGCACCACCTATCACTCTTCTTATGGTAATACTGTTTAAAACTATTATTGCCGAGACCTGCTGAATGCAATCTGGCTGCCTGAGCATGTAGCCAGGCTAATTATCAAGCTAATTTCAGGTAGTTGATCTGTAACACAGACATATAGTAACTCTGAAGACACTATTTGCACAAATGCTTCTTTCCAGTGACATAAAATTATTTAGTTTAGATTTTTCTCAAATGAGAAAGAGGAAAAACTTGTAAACAAAGCTATTTAGGATAAAAAAAATAACAATTTTTGTAAAATTCAAGCATCCAAATATCACAATTTTGCAAAGATCACAAAACAAAAAGAGAGGGTATTTAAATGTGATTATTATCTAAGCTTATGAGAATACAGCGTCTGCATATTTGACCATATTTGCAGGTATTCTGTTATTGCATCCCCCAGAAAAGGAGGAGTGATGTTAGCAGCCACTAAAGCATTCAGAGGTACAATTTCCCACCAGGTAAACACCAGTTTGTACTCGAGCCAATTCTGCTCAGGCAGGATGTGTCGGGGGGCGGGGGGCTGAAGTTAAAGGGTTCAATTGAAAAGCCTTGTGCCTCACACTTACTGTCTAGACAGCCAAAGATGATCTGTGGCTCCTAAAACTGTTCTCTAGCTAATCAGACCGTATAGGGCTACCCATAAATCAGAGAGTTAGCTCTAAAGTTCAGAGCTAATAGTGCAAAAAGGAACAAAATTAGATCACTGTGAAGCTTCATCTCTTAATTCAGCTTTTAAAAAAAATCCTGCCTCAACATTTAGCCCAGAGTAGATTATGTAAGGCTTATCTAAATTAGGGGGAGGAAGAGGAAAGAGTATAGCACAGTTTGCTGAATATTAAAATACTTCGCATGATTTTTTTTTTTTTTCCAGGCTTTCAACATCATGACTGGCTCTCCATCTTTGTTAGCCTATTAAAGCTGGGAACAAGGTCAGCAGTTATCTCCGAATCGCAACCTGCAATCAGATCTGACACTGCAAGGTGAGCCTTCAGATTTAATCACAGTGTTTCATGGATGAGATGGAAATCCGGATCTCAAAAGAGAAAGAAAATAATTAGTTTTCTTATGCTGAAGAAGGAAGGAACATCTGAAAGAAAACACATTTTACGTACTTGACACGCTTTCAATACGTTCAAGTCAAAGTGTTGCTTAAAACATTTCTCAGCGGACCAAAGCGAGTGTGCCAGTGATTCAGCCTCTTTGTGACGTTAATGGCTGCTCCCTGCAGAAATCTCAGCATGGTAATAGACCACAGTGGACCTGCAAATATGAAGGTGTAAGGCATCATTATCACGGTATGTTCACCAAACAGAAATATAATGCACACGCCGCAGGAGCCGTCGATATGTTTTGATCACAACTTGCCTACCAATTATTTTTACTTGAAGAGGCCCTTCGCTGGGGGTGGTCTAGTAATACATCCAGGGAGCACTACTGCTGACGTAGGTATAAGCACTACCTGTAAACCTGAAAGACGCCTGCTGTAAAGGAATTCATTGAAAGAAACGTTATTCACACTTTCCTGTTACCTGCATTTTGTAGGACAATGATATTCTCAGGAGTTATTCAGTGCTAACCTCAAACTTGAGTTTGAGCAGATTTTTTTTTTTTGAAGTTTGAAAAACTACATTGGATTTTTCAAGAGTTCGATTCAAAAGTTCCTTATTAATCCCAAAGAACAACTAAATTCAATTCAATTCAAATTTCTTCTCAGAAATCATTGTTTACTCCTTGACTGTCATGTGGGACACGGGTGTCTTCATGAACCCATTGACTTACATGTAAATGTTTTGAGGGCGACAGTTAAGGGATTAAAGTAAAACTCTTGCAAGTCGCACATAATTTCATTTAAAAAACAATAAATTTACCAATAAATTTGTAAGAGTCCTTAAGAAAATCTTTTCTTAACCGTTGTTGATAGCTGCTGGTCTACCAGCTGATACGCAACACCAGGAGAATTTGCTCATCCAAAAGGAAACAGGGCCGGTGGATCCCTGACTCAAATGGTCAAGCTTCATAATAAAAAGTTTGTTTATTCGTGTAATATTATCTTGGTACAGTTTAAACCGAGTATTAACATACCAAAGACACAAATTTACTGCTTTACCTATTTTTGGCTGGTTAGGATTAACAAATGATTTTCATTTCCTGACTTCCGTAATAAAGAAAGAAAAAATATTTTTCATTTTTAATTTCTTGAGTTAGAAGAATCTTACATACACTAAGATTACGATGCCTTTAAATAATTAGAGAAAAGCCCAGATGATGAGTTTGGGCTTTTCCAAACGGACAATGATCTCAAAACGTAGTGCCACATTACTTACAAAGTGGCTGAAGGACAACAAAGCTAATGTTTTAAAAAGACAATCTAAATGGTCTGATCTCAGTCCAATAAGACAATTATATCAGATACTAAGAAAATGGAAACTTTTGAATTTCAAAAAGGCTTTTAAAAATTCTAAAAGCAGATATAAAACAGGAAAGGTCGGGATGGATTTAATGTCAGACAGCATTATTCTCATCTCTTTTTTGCAGTGTGCGTAAACTCATGGTTTCAACTGTATGTATGCGCTTATCGAAGACAGGCAGAGCTACTTTATACTGGAAGCGCCGATCGCTTTTTTGACTGGTGACCAGAATCATTCAATTTTCAGCCTGACCTGCTTTTACGGATGACCAGCAGATCATTAGGCTAAAATAAATCTAATTTAGTGATCACCACAGAAGACACGTCCTCACAGTGACTCAATAAGCCACACTTGTTTATGGTGAGTAAGATTTCTGTAGAATCAGGAAGGAATTGAACAAACCCCATCAAACAGGCCAAAAAAATAAAAAGGTGCAAAGTGAGAAGGAAACCGGCAACTTCATATTTATTGCTAATAATATCCATTAATCTGTAGTACCGTCACTATTTTATCACTATACAATGGTGGAACATTTGAATTACTGGCCGTAAATTCTTCTATTTTTTCCAAAGGAAATATAAAATACAGAGAAGTTTGAACATGAACATTTTCAGTTCTAAATTTATATGACCTTATTTCACGCCACACTTGGAACCAGTTGAAAGCTAGCGGAAAAGCTGCACCAAGAGTCACGGTTTCCAGGTTTTTACTCTTGAGCAGGATTGTAATTTTACCCTCATCCGGTCACCTGGAGACAGCTCCATTTTTCGATTTCAAGATAGGAGAGCGGTGTAACTCGACGAGTTTGAAGCAAATCTTGAAAAGTTACAGTGAAAATTATTCTGATCAAACTTTGGTAAAGTAAGGGATAATTCTCACATAAGAAGAATTGTAGTTTTGGCCAAATTTTTGTATATCTTGGCATTTCAAACCATCTGAAACAAACAGTTCTCAAACTGTGGTACAAGTATCAATTATGGTACTCGGGCTGAGGCTTACTGGTGCCCAGAAGACATTTTGACACATTATCTGCATGGATAAACTAGCTGCGATGTCAAACTAATGAGCGCAGCCAAAAAGAGGAATTGCTGAAGCACATGAAAAACTTCTCAAAAGATTATGTGCAGTGGAGAAAATGTTAAGAACTCCCAGTATGAACTGAAGTAGACCATGATGAACCAGGAACAAGTGCTACTTATTTGGTCGAATCTGAGAACGGCATCATACACAATGGGATAGTTTACCCTTTTCTACTTTTTTTTTTTTTTTTGGAAATGAAGTTTTGTGGAGTTATTATTATCAGTACTTGTCCCCAGCCTGTAGCAAATAAATATCATTTCACACCGAGTCAAGAAATCATGAAAGAAGCTGATTTCACTTCGGTTCATTTTGTCAAATTCAAACGACACAAACTGAAAATGCTTATATCCCTGGAATAGAAAGTCCTATTATTGTCACACGGCGGGGAAATCCATGTGTCACAACAGGAAGTTAAGGTAATTGAGAGCATGCAGAGTTGCAGACTACTCGTTAAGGGCAAAGTTATGAAGTAAGAAAAATAATACGGTACAATTGTTAAAAATGGCACACTCAGATTAAAAGAAGTGTGCAGCTGGAATGTAAAGAAAGAAATGCAAATATGTGCATGATTATGTGGTGTTTGGTCACGTGACTGCGATTGTAATGCAGCACAGGATTATGAGGTGTTTAATTGAAGCATAAAAGCGATGTCAGTGGTGTGGCCATTTTTTTTTAATTTTTATTAATGGTATTAAAGCTTGGTGTTGGCTTTTATATGCGACCACACTGGATTTTAAAGAGGTTTTGGTATGAAACGTCTGACTTTCACCTTGTGAATTCACACATCAGAGATGGGGAGGGTTCATTTAGTTGATTGTTTCATGACTTAATCTTCAAATTCTGAGTAAAAGTATAACGTATAAATGAAACACATCTTTCAGAAACATCGTGTAGCGCGAATGAGACGTTTTTTTCTTTTTTCTTAAATTCAAGTTTTTTATCATTACCGTTTGAAAATGTTAACCACCAGTAGAGTGATCCTGGGAAAAGCTTTAATGAAGTAGACTCCAAAATGCAAAACTGTGTCACATAACAGGGTGTGCTGTAATTATGAAGTCTGGAAAACATTTGCAACATGTTTCACTGGGATGTATGCAACAGGCTATACAGTTACGAGATGTGTGCATTACTGGGTGTGCCGTGCTCGTAATAGTTAAAGCAGTCACAATCGCCTCGTCTCAGGCAGATATCAACAACAGCAATAATAGAGGCCTGCTAAAATCACATCATTCCCCCCTCTCCCACACACACACACACAGCAGCAGACTTATTTGTTTTTCAGGCAAAGTCAACTAAAGTGGCATCAACTGAGGTGATTCATCCAAAGCCCCTTCTGGAGGCATCATCTCGTTCCAAGACCTGCCGGTTTCAGCACTTCATCTGAGCCTCAATAGGGTTTTTGCTCCTCCTCCGGATGTAAAATTAAGAAGCTCTCCCATTATGACTTTGTCACAGATTCGCCATAAAAGATAAGCCGTCTATTATCAACATTTTCCTGTTAGCAATCATGATCTAACTGATAGTGTTGAAAAACTTTTTTTTTTTTTAAAAAGCCTCTTCTTCTCTTCTTCCACCCAAAGATGCTGCCGTCTGTGTTCAAGCGCAGTCGAGGTTCACTAATAGGATTAAAAATGTAAGCCTTCGTACAGGGTCCGATGGCATTTTGAAGATTAAGAACAGTGTCAGTGACTTCTGCCCCGTTTCTGGGGAGAATGGCTGCACACTCAGGCACGCTGGCCGTTTCGGAACACCTACGGAAGATCGTAAAAGATTTTCCTGAACATCAGCTGTTTACCACAAGGTCATATACAACCGGGAGGTGGGACTGTTATTATGGGTTGAAATATTTTCAGTGACAACAGCAGCGACGGCTCAAGCTCAAAAGACTTTGCTCAAGCCTTTTATATTGTCAAGAGGAGAGATTAGACAGGTCAGAGTACACATTTATACCTGCTGCAAAGACTGTCTGAACTGGATGTTTCACTGCTGCCACATTCTGACTTTTTTTCTTTCCCCTCCAGGAGAAGGACATTTGCTTCTAGATCAGGAAATGTTGATAAAGTTCTATGTAACTTCAAGCTAAGATTTATTGATTCACAACCTAACAAAACCAATAACCAGCCTACCTGTGCTGGTCATAAAACAATAACGGTTAACCTGATAGAGAGCACTACTGCAGCTTCTCCCACTATATACCGACAGGTCTCAAGCGGTTTCTGAAGCAATATCCAAAGCTTTAGAGATCTAGTAGAGCTCTCTTCGATCCGTTATACCGATATGCAAATAGTATGGCCCAACTGCAAACGAGGGATGCGCCAATCCACTTTTTTCCACTTCTGATACAGGTATCTGAGGTTTGCCATCGGCCGTTACAGAGAAATAGTGCTGAATTTACTAAAAACTTTTATTTATTTAACGTACTGAATTACAAATGTATTTGATAACTCTGCCCCAGCACAGCACACTTAAATACACCAATAGCTTCACCAGCTTGGTGAAACACGTAAAAACAACACAGATTTAATTTGTTCAATCAGTGCAATTAAGAGTAGAACAACCAATGTAAAATAAATAATAAAGAAACCGGAACTGACAAAAACAATAGGTTGACTACTTTGGTCAAACATGCAAAAATAAAACTGTAACAAAACTTCTTTCAAATGGTTCAGAAAGGGAAATTAGGAATTCTAAACATAACGTAAAACAAATAATGAATCATGACGTCCCTCAGAGCACAAAAAATAGAATTACACTGAATAGATTGGGCACATTATCACAGATACCTGATTTAGAATGTCTTTCAATATCGCAACCAATACAGATATCAATATCGGATCGGCGCATCTCTACTGCAAACCCAACAAGAAATGGTCTACCATCTAAACTGGTTTATATGTAAGAGTGGCAAGAAGTGCACCCTGTAGACAGACATAGCAGTGGCAGCATCATGCTGCGGGAATGTTATTCATTAAAAAAGGGAAGCTGGGCAAAGCCGATGGTAAAAACGAATGGAGTGAAATACAAGGTGACCTTGGAAGAAAACCTGTTGGAGGCAGGACACCTACCCAAAACACAGTGAAAGCTAATTTCAAATGGTTTATATCAAAGCTTGTTCATTTACAAGAATGGCCCAGTCAAAGTCCAGATCTAAATCCAGTTATGAATCTGTGGCAAGGCTTACGAAGATGTTGCTTTCAGATGTTCTCCATCCAATCTGAATAAGCTCAAGCATTTTTGCCAAAAGGTTCCAGGTCTGAATGTGCAAAACCGGCGACTGCAGCAATATGTGGGTTCACAAAGTATTGATTCAGGAGCGTTCGATGCGAATCCCCATCACAATGTTCTGATTTTCAATCCCAAAACATATATGCTTGTCCTGCAACTTTGAATTGATGAGCCACTTTGTGTTTGTTTTTCACATAAAAGCCCAATAAAACCAATGAAGTATGTGATTAAATGTGGGAAAGTTCAAAGTGTCCGTGCAAACACGTAAAGACACCGACACAGCATTTATGTGGAAGCAGTTGTACACGCATTCACACAAGGAACAAGACATTTTGAATCACATTTAGAGACAGAAGCTTGCTCAGGACTGTTTTTTTTTTCTCCTCTTATTTTCTCAGAAAATAGAGGGAATTTTTAAGTTATGAAGCATTGAAATCAAATTGAAACAAGACAAAAATCTTGTTTATCCCTCTTTTTGTGAAGCGAATCTGAACCCACACTCAAAGGCAACCAGGCCCACATTACTAAATGCTTAATCTGCCAGTTCAGGACACACACACACACACACACACCAAAAAAACAGGTTGGGATTACTCATAAAGTGAACTGTGCAGATTATTACCTAGTGGGCATGAATAGCTTCCTGATATCTTGCACATTCATGCAGACTGTAGATACAATTGCAAGTCAAAGAGCCACACCTTGTTGCAAAACCCTGTGGAAACTACCTTTTCTTCAAGTAACACAAAACTGTGGTGCATTGTAAAGTTGACTATGCTGTTGCAAGTAAAGCCCAGCGTAAATGTAGCTAAATAAGACTTATGTACTCTGAGTCTACATACAATACAGTACAGACCGCCTCAGGCGCTTCCATGGGGAGTCCCTAAAGGAGACCTTGAGGGGGGGGGGGCAATAAAATACCTTAAGGCAAAGCAAGGACTCATTTATGTTCATTGGTACTTCAACCGGTTCTCTTCAGTGAGATTAGGCTCAGGAATGACTGGTATGCTCTCTGAACTCCTGGCTCTTTTCCATGTTTCCATAACACCTATTGTGGATCATTGTTCAGCTTTGGTATTTTCTTCTCTTTTTTTCTCCCAAAAGCTAAGTTACAAACAACCAGGAAGGTGAGCTTCCTTGTATTTAAAAAAAAAAAAAGAAAGAAAAAAAAAAGAAAAGCTATACCTTTGTGTTAATTCCTAATACGCGGACAGAAAACATAAAGTGAAAACATACAGTTCCCTAACTTTCCCCCCCGAATCCTGTTTGTTTTGAAGTTGGAGAAGTTGCTGCTGGGAGTTAGAGTCGGCTGAGCGCAAAACACGCTAAGTTAAATACGAGCACTTACCGACGCCGTACTTCTCTTTCTTAGTGGGAATCCAGCGGGTCATAGCGGGAGGGGTGGGGGAGGATGTAAAAAATTGGCCGAATAAATAAATAACTATGTACACTTGCTCTACGAGGACGGGTGGTGCGCTCCAGCTCGTCCCGAAGCCTTACAGTTCCGCCATCATGACTCGTAAACGGGGAGGGGAGAGGAGGGCGCAGCCCGGCGGGGAGAGGGGGGGATACAGGCGGGAGTCACTCACACAGATACCCGCTCTACCAGCTCGGGTTGTGTGTCTCATTCAGCTCCTGACATCATTCCTCCTATTTCTCGAACTGTTGCTCATAAATCCCCAAATGAGCTCAAATTGAATTAGTCATATTACATTTAGACAACTGTGCCTTGCTTTTGCTTCAAGGACTGTTTCTCCCAGTGTCAGTTGTTTTGTTTTAAGCTGAATCCAATTTGCTAGAGTTATCTCAATCACTATCAGTGATTCTATCCCTTGTCGCTTAATTAAGATGGTGGTTAAAATGTCCCACTGAGAAAAGTAACTGTTCTTAAAGGGACAGGCACAAACCACTCTTATCTGATTCCTACTAGTATTCAGGTTGAATATGGCTCACTGCCCAGGGCATCACAACCTTGAAGGCACCCTAATTTTCTGATGTTAATTTGCATATCCTGCTAATGTCAAGTGCACACCCCTCAATGTTGTGCAGGGTAAGATAAATCAGCATTCAGGGTGATTTAAAATCTAAAAAGCTGCATTGGTCTGCCTTACCAATTGATTTAATGAAATACAGTTTTACCAAACTGTATTTCATTATTCTGTTCCAGCCTGCTTATTCCAAATTAGTCTGATTCTGTTTTTGTTTTAATTTCATTTTAAGGACTACATAACATAAAGCAAAAAGTATGTTCTTCCGCATATTTTTTGACTGAGACCACAGTTTTAAATACCATATTAAAAAAATCCCATAGACCTCGAAGTGGCCATCCCGTGTTCGACTTACATCTTCTGTTCCTTTGCCACATGTCTTTCCCTCCCTTCTCTCTCTGCCCCCTTCCTGTCAGACTACTGTCAAATAAAGGCCACTAGAGCCAAAAAAAAAACAGTATACCTGCAGTCACCATCTGTCTGGTTGTGTGCTGATATATTTGCAAATGGCAGACTCTGAAAAAGGTTTGTACCCTTTAAATGCTGTATTTCATCTGGTAAATTGGGCAACAAGTTATTGCATGAATTTTAAAAAATCTTGTTTTGATGCAATATTAGATCACACATGTTTTTTAGTCACACATATATAATTTCTCTAACTTCTGAATTCACAAATCACCATTCTGTTAAAAGGTGATCTTAGCCCACTGTTTATTTACATCCCTGATGTCATGTAGTTCTGGTTTCTACGATCTAAATGTTAAAGCTAGCTTACTTATCTGGTCCTACATTACTGCCCCTGAATTCACCCCAACAGCTCTTCATTAGTCCCCAAATGAGCGTCATATGTCAAGTTAGATTGAAACCACTGTCGTTTGCTCCGCTTGAAGGAATCTCTCTTATTGTGTGAATAGTTCATTTTTAGCAGGAAGCTGCACACAACTTGACATTCAGAAGGGACTTGGGGTAATTAATCGAAACTGAGATATAAATCACTGATGCGTCATAAATAAATGATCACCCGGTTATTGTTTTTAATTAAAGCTCGATGAATTGCATTGCAGGAAGCCACTCTGGCCGTTTCCAACAAGCACCTTCTGCGTACTCCGGGTGAGCGTGAACGGACCAGACATTCTCCCACAGGCTTGATTTGCTTTGACTGCACGTAATACTTCATACAAGCCCCACAATTAATTGATGCATCTGGTGGCTTGTCCATCAATGAGATGAGACTTCCCAGCCCAGGGAAGCAATTTACAGCTGTTGGCTCAGAGATTTTGGTAGTCTGCTCAGCCTTTTGTTTGCCCGTCATGTGTGTTTCTGTTTGTGCAGCCCCGCCGGTCAACCAAATGGCGCTGTGTGTAATGCTTAACCGTCAACGGCCTTTTGTCATTCAGGGAGGCTGCCAATCATGCATCCTTCGCCATCTATCGTGGAAATGGCCGCTTTAAAAACAGCTCCTGGTGATTTACAGCTGACACGATCTGATTGGGATATTTCATTGAAGGCTTTTAGTTTTGCAAATTCAGAGCAGCGCCATTGAAAAATGTACCGTATATAGCAGCAGCTTTGCTATATAGGGTGTCTGTGGGTGAAAAGACAATCTGCTTATTCAGAGCCGGCCCCCTGCTGGCATAGGGGGCCCCTGAGAACACATAAAATAACATAGAACAGATTAACAAATGTGCTAGGTTTAAAGATGCATTGGAAAATGTTCAAAGCGTAAACATTCGGCTTGAGAAGGGTTTCGACGAGATAGTTAATCTGTGCAGTGGCGGTTCCTGCATGAAGCCCTCAACACCTCAAACCCCATAGATGGATTGGTAGGTCTGTCTATGTGAACAGACATGGTTTATGTTTCATTTATCACAGATCTCTTAATCTAAATTAGTCCTAATTTAACTTGAAACAGTCTTGAGAATTACCTTTCTTGTGTTTTTACCAATAAAACTATCATTTTATGTATCTCAAACTGGGCTTAGAAGTCCAGATGATCAATTGCAGACCCGATTCTATTAGAACAACAGTGAAGAGCAGCTCCTTTAATATTGCACTTCAAATATGATGGCAGCCTCAGGTTTGTTTACCAGTGCCTCCACTGTCCTCAATGCTGTATCCCTTTCTCCTTTGACTGACTGGAAGTTAAGTAAGTCATAAGTCAGCTCTGTGTTCACTGGACGTTGTTTTGTTGAACTGATGCGCCTTTTTTCCCACAGAATGATGTCAAGTTACACAAAGATGTTGCCAGGGGGATCACTTGTACTTACTTGTGTGATTGTCTTTATCTGCGCTGTGGTGTTATCCATTGGGCCTGTAGTAAGTAATAGCGGGGCTATACATGTACTTTATGTTGTATCTTCCTCGGTTATGACTTGAGCTTTTCACAAGATTACTGTGACCTATTTCTGGCTGAGCTGTAGGTGCTTGCAGAGAATTCAGATTTATTACATGGTGGGGAGAGCAGAGGGGGGGATGTCTTCTTATCTCCTCGTGCCAATTTCACCTTTGATTTTTATAATAAGTTTAGCAAAACCAGCTGAATCAAAGAGAAAGAACAGCTTTTAGGCTTTCAAAATGTTTAAAAAATAAAAAACGAAGACGTTTCTTTTTCAAAAACAACTGCAACATTGCCATCACCTGTCTGCCCTGTGTTATTGCATCTTGCGGAATGTTCATTCCTGATCAAATCTACACACATGCAGAACTCTGCATTTCACCTGGAGATGAATGCACCACGACCAGCAAGTAAAAAAAAAAGAGAGAGGGAGAGAGAGACAAGTCGAGCCTTTACAGGACATCCTGTCTGCTCTCATCCTCAACATTAGATCACCCTGTGAAATGTCTCAGATGTGCTGGAGAAGCTCATGCGGTGCCATGTTTAAGTAATAAGGTTTTTTTTTTTTTTTTAAGAAAAGCAGGGGGGGGTCTGTATATATCTAAATTTATAATCAAGCCATGAGCAGATGTGTGTGGTAAATGGAAACAGGTGTACATGTCAACGGAGATCCCGAGCAGCTGGGACATAAAAAGGGCTGCGTGCCTCGTTTTCAGCATGAAAGGCTGGAGGAAGTCTTGGTGAGCACCGGCTTAGTCATTGTAGATTAAAACGCAGCCATGGAAGTACCGTTGTTGTCCTCATATGGGGATATACTGCCTGTTTACTCTGCCAACGGGCTTCTCAGTGTGTTGCCACACAGATGAATGAACATTGAGAATGACAGACAGACTAATAAATATGCTCCCCACCTAACACTCTTTCTCTCTCCTACCTTGCACAGCTTTTTTTTTTTCTGCTTGTGTGTCCGTGCTTTAGTGCCTGTGGATGCACAATTGTTATATTCATTAAAGATGAAGCACAACCATTTGTATGAAATTCTATCTATACATAGATTTATATATCTATGTATGTATACATAAAGCTTGACCTGAATTGTCTTCATCAGTAGCTGGCATAACTAAACAAAATGAAGTGTAATTCTTTTTATGGGATGCGAAACTACAATGCCTCAGAGGAAGGAAGGGGATGTGATCAGAGTGATCTGAACATACAGGCACACGGCCCCAGGGAGGGGTCCTATTCCTCAGATACAAGCAGACCAAACACAGGCCTAATGGATTTATGGGTCCACGGCCAGAACCGCATGACGCCAGAAGCAAATAGGGGTCGAGCATCCACCTGCTTGTCTGCCTACAGGTCCCGGTAATTGGTGGGTCTAGCAGCTCTTTGAGGATAGGTCAGCACACTGTCTGTGAACGAGTACTCAACAACCCGCGGCTGAGGCTACGTCTGAGGCTGGCTTTTGTGGAAGGAAGGATGTCGTGTTCACACTTAACAACTTTCAGGGCTGGGAATGATTTCCATTTTTTTTTTTTTTTTTTTTTTTTGGGATGCAGTGCCTTGTCTAGCTCCTTAAAACTTGAATTTTGGGATTTTATGTGATAGACCAGCACCACATAGTGCATGATTGTCAGTTATTTTCTACAACAAGAATGTGTTTCTACAACAATGTGTGTATTCTGATAACTCAAAATATAATCCAGTGATATTTATTCTACTGAGAGATCAGTTAATAAATAAAATCCACCAGTGTTTAATTTATGCTCAGCATAAATCCAGTGGTTCTGTGAAGGCCTCATGCATTTTGTGCAACAAGCTTCATGACAAGGACCAAGAAACACACCAGTTGCAGAAAAATCTTTAATAGTGTCAGACTGTAAAGAATTCAGTTCAATAAAACTTTATTTGTCTCCAAGGGGAAATTTAAAGACAAGGTGGAGCAGCACCAACACCTACACTTTAAAGACATCAAAAACAGACAAAGGGTTGTCATGGAAAAAGGTCACTCTTGAAACTAAAAGCTACATGCATTTGTTTATGAAGGTGAAAGGGTTGAAAAGAAGCTCAGGTTTAGGACCAATAGCAGTAATGTCTAGTTTTGACAGTATGAGCACAGATCAGAAAAATGAGTATAATCATTTGAAAAGGGACAAAGTAGGAACAGCAAAAATGCAACTTAACCTGACATGTCTGGCAAGGTCAGCATAAATACGAGAAGCATGAAAGAAATCCATAGTAATGCTTGAGGATCTGTACAGAACCACATTCTAGCAATCTTTCATGGTCATGGCAGCATCATGCTGTGAGGAGGCTTTCTTTCAGCTGGGATTTGGAAACTGGTTTGGGTTATTTGTAAAATAAATAAATGAGTGGCGCTAAATACAGGGCAGTCCTGGAAGAAACCCCGTTACAGGCTATAAACGACCAGAGCAGGGCAGAGCTTCACTGTTGAGCTGTTTACATTCCGGCTGCTATTTTAGCACCACCATTTCTTTCTTTTCTTGTAAACAATCTGTTGTAGGGGAGGTTATGGTACAAATATACATGCGTATTTTAAAGAGTAAATTGTTTTGTTTTTTTCTTGTACTAGGCAAGGAGTGAGCCAGTTTTCTACAAGCAGCGAGTTTGCGTCTCCTTCAGGAAACTCGCTTCTCTGCTCCCTGATTGGGGCTGATGAGCGCCAGCTGGAGGCTTCACCTGCCGGTCACACCCTATGGAGGAGGAAGGTCGGACAAATACAAACACATACACCCACAATCCAGCGCGCAGCCTTCGACATTTAGTCAGAGCTACAGTGGAATAGTTTAGATCATAGCCATGAATTATAGGCAATATTTAAACAAGTAAGTTTACAAGTGCTCTCCCTCCATTCTCACCAAGCAGCTTGAGTTATTTTGTGAAAGAAAATTCACTCCCTAAAAGTGCAAAGCTGCTATGACATACCCCCAAAAGATTTACTGGGGTCACTGCAGTGAAAAGTGACTCTACATACACACATTTCGGATATTTCTTTATA
Organism: Girardinus metallicus; assembly: GCA_903067095.1. Taxonomy (NCBI): domain Eukaryota; kingdom Metazoa; phylum Chordata; class Actinopteri; order Cyprinodontiformes; family Poeciliidae; genus Girardinus; species Girardinus metallicus. Next base: position 59,560 of record CAEGAE010079845.1, on the reverse strand, counting down.
AAAACATTTCAGATGTGTGTATTATTTTCCTTCTGCTTTGTGACCAGGCACTAAGTTGTACTGGTAACCATGAGATACATTGAAGATTAAGTATGTGGCCAAGTTAAAGAAGTGTGAATACTTTCTGAAGAGACTACAACTGCAGAAGGCCAGATTCGTGATTTAAATTACTATATGTCTCCCAGTAAAATAGTGTAATTTTTGCACACCCATTTTCTTTTTTTTTTTTTTCTTTTTTTTGTCACCTACTTTAAAGTAAAACTAACCTGACTGCTGGAAGTGCACAGTTAAATGGAGGCAATCTCAGAATTTGATTCTGTACAGAAAAAAAAAACCTTTTGCACAGTTTTATTCACGTCTTATTTCCAGATTGCTTCACAAGACAAGATTGTACCCCGAGGCCATACTTCTCAGTGCGGTGAGCACATGAAACCATCTGACATTTGAAGCGGTAATCCTTATGTACATCAAGAAAGAAATGTCTGGTTTTAAAATTGAAGTGAGATGCCTTTGCATGAAACGGCTCTTGTGTGGTGTCCTCAAGGAGATCGGAAAGTCTCTCTCTGGGACGCTTTTTAATTAGGTGATTGCCTTAGATCAGCAGAGGGAGCCCCAGCTCTTATCTTGATTTCCTTTTTCTGTGGGTAGCCTCAGCGTAGCTGTGTGATATCTGAAACGACAGACCGCAGTATGACAGCCTGCGAAGGCTGCGTGTGGCCACCAGGATTTTAAAACCCATTATCCTGATGAAAAATGGGCTTTTTCATGAGGAGGAATATAATCAGTCTTTGAGGGGGAGGGGAAAGAAAACACTAATTCGAATTTTTAGTAACATATCCACTCTAGAGCAGTTCATTTAATTCCATATTTTGCTGAAGTTTCAACGCTCAGTGTTGCTGGTTGCCTATGTTGATACAAGCAGTAACTTCAGTGCATTGTAGTGGGATTTTGTGTAACAAGAAAACAAAAAGAAATGCGGAATTGCAAAGTGAAGGAAAAACTATTGATAATTTTACAAATTTTTTTTTATTTTATTTGAAAAGTGTTGCATGCATTTGTATGAAGACTTTAACTACATTTTACTACCATCACAGCTGCATGAATGTTTCCACCAGCTTTGTACTTCTAGGGAACAAGATTGTTTGTTTTTTTTACCCACTCTTTGAAAAATAACAAATTAAGTTCAAATTCAAAAGTACTTTATTGAGCCCAGCTGCTCTACCACAGAAAACAGGACGTTTTCTGTTTTACACTAATGTTTAGGACTCATAACCCAAGCTCAGTCAGAGGATAGAAATCATCTGTAAATTTTCAAGTTAGGTCTGGATTTAAACTGGAATATTGTAATTAATTAATGTTTTTTATAATATATTTTAAACCATTCCATTGTTGCTCTGAATGTATGTTTAGCTTAATTGTCCTCCTGGAAGGATGAACCTCACTCTGGTCTTTTGCAATTATAAACGAGTTGTCTGTCAGGATTTTCTTGTATTTAGCTTTAAACATCTGCCTATCTATCCTGTGCAGCTTCTCAATTCCTGCTGATGAAGCGCCTTCTCACAGCATGATGCTGCCACCACCATGGTTTATAGTGATGTCCTGTTTTAGATTTCCTCCGCAAGCCATGTTTTGCATGTAGACCAAAAAAGTTCCGCTTAGTGTCATTTTACCAGAGCATCTTTTCCCACACCAACTCATGCTGTACAAAGTGCTTTACAAAGAAGAAGAAGAAAAAAGTTAACCCCTGAACCTTTCACAGCATTCAGAATAGTTCTTTCTTCTTCTATTTTTTTGTGTTAGCAAGCTGTACAATCACTTCTTCTCCCCTTTCCCCTAGAAACCGGCGTTGTTGTTGTTGACGCCTCCTTCTGCTCCTTTAAACTATCCTCAGTCTCCCCTCCCTCTGACATAGTGTGCCCCCGGAGGAAGCAAAGAGTCATAGGATTTGTGTAGCAGTCAACTCACAGCCCAAATGTGGAAGATGAAACGCGGATGGAGACTTGACGTGTGAAAGATGAAGTGTGATAGAAATAATACAGCGATGCTTTGATATTCTACATTTACAGGGGATCTGTGCCCCACTGTGCCCTCAGATGCACTAAGACACACTAACGGAGCTGTGGAGGCGAGGCAAGTGGGAGAAGGGTTTACGGTGTCTGTTGTAAGAGGCATTATCACTATCGCTGCAGCTTTTTTGTAATCCAGTGAGGAAGCATTTGGAGTATTGCTGTCCCTTGTAATGATGAAATGAGAACTCAAAGGAAAGCATCTTTACAAAGTATGATGTCAAACAATTAATTTAAGTGCTTATTTGGGTGGGATGGAGTCTGTAGCAAGGGAAGATGACAGATACTGGTAGACTGTGGCTTGTTTTATTTACAAATGCAATGTTTAATGATGTCTTATTTGTGTTAAAAAGTGATGAGTTAGTATCAAGGGTATTTCTGATGGATCAAACATTAAACAATCTTTACGGTCACAATCAGTGCCTTGTAAAAGTATTTATACTCCTTGAACTTCTTGGCAGTTTGTCAGATTACAGCCACGAGGTTCAGTGTCTTCGACTCAAAGAAGTGCATAATTGTGGAGTGGAAAGAAAAGGATCCATCCATTCATTCATCCGTTGTGTTCTACTTGCTTGAGTTTGCTTTGCCAGACATACCTGTCATGGTTGACACTTTCTCATGTCCTTAGGAGCCCCTGTACATTCCTTTGCAAGAAGGGATTCATCAGCGAGTTTTGTGTGTGTCAGAGTTTTCTCATATGTGTACCTGGTACCAGATAGCCCTGTCCTTCCAATTCTCAGCTATGTTCGACTTTGTTTTGGTCTGTCCAGATAACATACATCAAAGATTTCATCATACATTTTGGGGAGCTTAAGTGCTTTTAGAAGACTCTGTATGTGGTTATGTTAGAGAGATAAAGTGGTATCCAGGGCAACTTCCGACACATCAGTCAGAAGCTCAAACCCATGCTCAGGATATGTGTATTTATTTAAATCAGAGAGAAGAAGAAGTAAATGTGAATTTGCGTCTTGGGTTTACTTGGGAAATATCAAGTGATCTTTATGTTTGACAAGTGGGATGTGAAAATCTCTGCAAATGCCTTGGAGATGCCCTCATCTCCACCACCTCGCTGCCAAAGAATAAACAGTCTGTCCTCTGTCAAGGTTTTAGTGCAGGGAGATATGTCTTTCTTCCTCTCTTCATCCTCCTCCACCTCTCTCTCTTCTTAATGAAATAATGGCATTCCTCTCTTCCCCCCAGAGCTCCCCTACTCTTCTTGCCACTCTGCTTAAATCGACACTTGGCTAGATTCTCCAGTGCAGCAGAAGCTGAGTCATAAAGGTTTCAGTGGCCTGATTTATGGACAGTGATGTGGATGAGGGGCTGGTGTGTTGCAGGTTGGGAGGGAGGGGGGAGGAGCGGTGGGTGAAGCCGTGGAAAAAAACACTGGCGTCAGCTCGCTGATCACAAAGACATATGTCAGCACAGAAACAATCTGCTGATTTCAGACGAAGACGGAAAGAGTGCAATTGCAGATTGAAACGTGACAAAATGTTGATTGTGCAAATTAACAGAAATCTGTTGCTTTGCTTTGTTTCATATTTAAATCTGGAAATTAGTGTCTGATCAACCTGTATTTTTATTTATTTTTTTTACTGCATCAATTGACTTGCTGACTATGCTGGTCTGCTCCGACACACTCCCCCCACCTCTTTCAGCCGTGGGCCAATATATCAATGCGGCTACAAGCTATGGACTTCTGCCCATCATTTCCGTTCCTTTTTTCCCCTCCATTAACCTCCATTAACATTCTGTTGAAAATTAGGTGTGTTGTTTTAAGCTGCGAATAAACAGGCAGCTCCAGGCTAAAAAAAAATGCATGCAAAATCCTTTTTTTCTTGTTTGTGAGTCACACAGCTTGGGTATTGAGTCTAATTTTGTGAATATGCGTTTTCTGACTGTGGTGAAGATGATTTGAATTGACTCCTTACTGCACCCGCCTATTTATGTAAGTGTAAAATGAGAGGCGTGGAGGCAGCTTCAGGTTGACAAGGCTTCAAGGCTTTATTGGGGTTCAATGCAGCACATTTTGAGACTCAAAGCACTCAGTGGGGAGTTGAGGTAAGGCATTTTTAAACCACGCGTTGCACCCAAAGACAGTTGGATAAGCACATTTTTGGTGACAGTTAAAGCACCTGCGAATAGATCTACACACAGCAGAGTCTATTCCTTCTATCTCCTGTCTTCATTATTTTCCTTTGTTGTTGCCATGTAGACATGTGCATACATGCTGTTAGTGTTTCAAGTGAAACATACAGAGGCCTCAGTGACCGAATATTCCGAGTTCATGAGGTTTGTATCATTTTTTTAACATTTTTTTTCGATGAGACATCTCTGCATATTGAGCTGATTCATCACTCTAAACTTTCTTCTCAGTTGTTTTTGCGGATTTCTCTTTGGTTTCCACCTCTTCTTCTGCTTCTTTTTCACCTTCTTCCTCCTCCTTTACACCCTCCTCATCGCCTTCTTTTTGCTCATTATCATCTTCGTCTTGGGGTTGGCTTTCCTCTCCCCCTTCTTCCTCTTTTTCGTCTTTACCCTCCTCCTCCTCGTGATCCTCTTTATCTGTAAGGAAACATTTGAGCACAATGGAAATGTTCTATTCATTGTCAGAAAGGTAAAATGGCAACACTAACCTTCTCCTTTTCCTTCCTCTTCTCCCTCTTCTTCTTTCTCTACTGCTTCCTCTCCCTCTTCCTCTTCCTCCTCAGCCTTTTCTTCATCCTCTTTCTCATCTGCTACTTCTTCCTCTTCTCCCTCCTTCTCCTCTTCTTCCACCTGCTCTCCTTCCTCCTCTTCCTCTTGAGGAGGGCTGGACTCTGCCTGCTGGGCTTGGCTTGCGGTTATCACGTCTTCAGTGAAAAGCGACGGAGAGTACAAGCGGGAGCTCAGCAGGTACGGAGCCGCAGAGCTCAACATAGACTGGGCGGAGACCTGCGCTCTTCCGTAGGCTGGAGCAGGGCCCATGGCCTGAGAATAAACGCAGAAAGATCCTTGTTTTGGCACGTTCAAGCGATTCTCCTCCCCTTCAAGAAGCTTCCTAGTGGGACGACACAGCAAGTGAAGGTTTCACGGTTACAATGCAGTGTGTAAAACTCTGCAGTGACTGTGACTTGAGCACTTACCTATATGCTGCAATCTCAATATCCAATGCCATTTTTACGTTCAAGAGGTCTTGATAGTCTTTTAGGTAGCGAGCCATGTCATTCTTGTTTGCCCTCAATTCCTCCTCCAGTTGACCTATTGTGTCCTGCAAAAAGAGAAAGCACGGTAAAGTTCAAGTTGATCTGACATCTAAAATGAGTTTACCCATTGTTCTTCTCCCCTTCTTTCCAAAGTTATGTTTGCCTACCTGCATTGCAGAGATCTCGGAACTCTGTTTCTCCTCCACCTCCTGCAGCTGGTTTTCCAGAGCCTGGATCATCTCCCGGCAGGCGTCAATCTCCAAGGTTCTGTCTTTGAGCAGTCGGCGGTACTCTCCGGCCTCGTCCTTGGCGGTGCGTGCGCTATCTGTACTGCGCGTGGAGCCTACCGTCATCACGCTCATCTTGTTGCAGAACCAATCCTCTGCCGCTTGCAGGTTGCGTTGTGCCATCGTCTCGTACTGGCCCCGAATGTCACGGAGAGCGGCGGAGAGGTCCGGCTTGGAGACCTCCATCTCCACGGCCACCTCGACACTGTATTGAATTTGGGCCTGCAGCTCGGCGATCTCACTCTCACAGAGGCGCTTCAGGAAGGCCAGCTCATCCAGAAGGGTGCCGACCTTTTTCTCAAGCTCGGCCTGGCCCAGCGCAGCTTCGTCCGCTCCCTTCCTGGTATCCATGAGCCGTCCTTCTGCCTCCTCTCTGCCAAGAACTTCGTCCTCATAGCGCTTCTGGAGGTTCTTAAGCACATCCTCCATCTCATCTCTGTGGTCCTGGGCCGCTTGCTTTTCGTGGCGGGCCTCTTCCACAGCGGCACGGAGCTGGCGGATCTCGTGCTCGTACAGGGCCCGAAGATTGGAGGGCTCTGCCTGCCTCTGCCTGAGCAGCAGCAGCTCCGTCTCCAGCAGCTTGTTCTGCTGCTCCAGCTCATGGACTCTCTCAATAAAGCTTGCAAAGCGATCATTGAGGTCCTGGAGCTCAGCCTTCTCCTGGGTCCTCAGCTGTTTGAACTCAGAGCTAACTTGGACCGCTTGCTCAAGGCGGAGCTCGGTGGCAGCTGCAGCAGGAAGGATGGGGGAGTAGCTCGACGGACCTCTGGTGGATGTTGCATAACTTCTGCGTGAAGATACATACGACGGCATTGGGGCTGAATGCATGGAGTAAGCAGACCTGGATCCAATTCCTCCTCCAGCTCCATATCCTGCATTGCGCACAACTACTCTCCGCTTGTAAGTGGAAGGGAGATAAGGGTCAAAGCCGGTTGAAGTCATGATTTCAGAGATCTGCCGCTTCGTGCCAGGGTATGTAGTTGTGTTGTCTGCACAGTGAATCTGCATTACTCTGGCTTTTATAGAGACTGTAATGACTGTGACGTAAGCCTTTTTTTTTTTTTTCTTCCACAATGCTGACGGAAAGAATTGATTATGGTCCTTGCCAGCCAGCAGAGATGGGGTGGGGGAGAGTGTGTGTGTGGGTAGATGAGGCGGGGATAAGTAACGATGGAGCAAAATGGGCTGCAACACACAGGGTCACCGAGGACATTAACAGTCTACTGTTACTCCTGAAAACTGCAGAGGAAGCTACAGTTTTACCGCATAAGTCCTTAGGAAGATATCAGCCTATTGATATCAGTCTATCAAGCATTTTTGGAGTTTTGCATCATTATTTTATATGTAATGTGAAAGGAAAGCTTAGGGATCAAACAATTGGGTGGTCGTGTGAAAGAAGTGAAAAAAAGGAAGGAATGCAGGAAGGAGGACAGGACAGAAAAAAGGACAGAATGAAGGAAAAAAGAAAGAAAAGTGGAGGAAAAAAGAAGGAAGAAAGTTAATTGGAGGACTTCATGAACACAATTGCCCTCTAGCGGCCATGTGTTTAGTATGCAGCTCAAACATTACTGAGACATTTAAGTTTAAAAACATAAAAGTTTAAAAACGAGTTACTTGCAGTTTTTACATTATACATTTAATACTGAATAAAAAAAATCATCCTAAAAAAAATTATACAGTGTCCTAAATGTATTTATTGCAATAGTCACAAATTCTGGAAGACCTCATTTTTCAGAATTGAGTTCATTATGTTACATAATGAACTCAATTATGTTACGTTGTTGTAAATTCTCTTAACAGCCAGGACGTACAGTTCTCTTCTCATAAACACTTCGTATAATTGGTACATACATTGCTTTTGTCAAAATACATCGAATGTGTTAAAGCGGAGGTACTGATAATTTGTCACGTCTAAAAAAGCCAAGGATTCATTTCTTCACCCCACTTTATCACAAAACATTTTTTCTACAAATAAATTCACTGTTCTATGGTCATGAATTGCCTGGGTACGCTTTTTAACACTCAGCCGACGGAGGACTTGGGGAGAACTGCTGACAAAGCGGAGTGGGAGGAGTTCTCATTTTAAATGGAGACAAAGCATTTTTTTGACAAGAGAAGGCCAGAGACATCTTGCCCATATCAAAAATCACAACGCGTAATATGAGTGACATGGTCAAGATGATTCTCCGGTTTTAACTTTAAAGAACACCTGCTGAAAATATGGGCAAACCAACCCGGCGTAACGGTTTGCTTTCCCGGGTGACGAATAGTGCGTACCCACTTTCCACATTTCTCGGTGTTTATGAAATTCTACTTGTATCGAAGCATTTCATTGGTTACGTATACACACTCACACAGTTTTGACCAATGACCGAAGACTTTACTAATTGGCGGGCAGCAAACGTCTGCTGCAAACGTCCCGGTGTCCATGACTTCCAGCAACAAAGGATGGTGAATAAAGTTGATATCCTCATTTATCACTAAAATATAACCACTTCCGCATCTGTTTAATGCCCCGCTGATGTGTCAGAAAAGTAAAGCAGGTACCTCGACGATGGACGGTAAGTTACAGAGGTTAGGAAACGACGATTTGCTCTGTGAGACACAAGCTAATGTTAGCTCCCTGAATTTGCTTTTGCACAATTAGCAAAGCACCATATGAATATAATGTCACATAATGTAAAGCATTGCTCTATATAATGTGAATTATAGTTATAGTCCAAACTAATCAGTAACCATTGTGTTCGGGGTTGCAGTTCTGTTATTCAAATACTGAAATGGGTCCCGTGCTGTCATTATGCTAACCAGGCTAGTTGAAGGGACAATTCGGTAAAGTTAGCTTAGTCGATTAGCTGATACGGCTTGTCCTTTTGTTTTAATTCTCTGTTTGGTGTGTCTATTATTATCAGGTAAATAGAATGAATAACTCACTAGTGAGCTTGTATTGGATTATTTATGTTTTATTGAATGTTACAAATCTATTAGGTCTACTACAATGAATGTACTTATCCACAACTACAGTACCCGGTTAATGTTAGAAAAAACAGACATAATATTTATTTTTTTAAAGAATAAAACTGACCTGACTGGGATCATTGTGCTGTTATAACAGCTAGCGGGTGTCCAGAAGTTGCAGAACTTGGCGATAGTCCCAAGTTAATATTCCAATAAGTTTGTACAGCACTCCAAACGACAGCATTATGCTCCCACTACCATGCTTCAGAGTTGGCACAGTGTTCTTGAATCTGAAAACCTTGGCGTTTCTAAGAGTTTTTTTTTAATTATTATTATTTGTCAGTTTTTATGGCAGAATAGACTGTCATCTTCATATTCATTTGAAGATGACAGTTGGGGTAAGATGGTGCAAACCTCCCAAACAAATGGGAACTGGTTTGGAAAATTTCACATTAGAATTCTCTTAAGCCCCGACTTCAATGCTATTGAAAGTTTAGGAATTATATGACTCAAAGCAGGGGAAACCAAACAATTTAAATGAGCCCTAAGACATTGGGTAAGAAGAAAGTTTAAATATCCACTTAGAAAAATGATAGAAAACTGAAAGTTTGTGGTTTCTTTGCAACAATTAAACCAGATATTAGTTGAGGTGCATGTATATGTATCAGCCAGAATGTAGTGCCATTATATTGAGTGGATTAGAGAAAATTGATTTTTAAATTTAAAGATGTATTTTTTGTTGTGTGTTTTATCATCATTTCAGCCTTGATGAGTGTATGTAAATTTCTGACTCGCATTGTATAATTTTCTCAAACCTTCAGAGCCGGTCGAACATTAGCCGTAATAGCAGAGAGGCTGCTTTGAAGTTATTAAAATGGTAAGCTGCGCTCAATATTCTATTTTGCCCCACCCACCATGTCATGGGATTTGTTGTCGCTAATGAGTTTGTTGCCGTTGACCTTTACAGATTCGAATTGCGGCTCTAAATGCTGCTTCCACAGCCGCCGATGAGTGTCAGGACCCGCTGAGGAGCAGCAAGAGTCAGACGAAAGAGGCTCAGGTACAGACTGAATGACGCCGAACAGCATCTTCGCCGATATTTGGGTGGAAATGAATGACCTCTTCTGACCTTTAATTAACCTCCGCAGGAAGCCGAAGCTTTTGCTTTGTATCACAAAGCTTTGGACCTCCAGAAACATGACAAGTTTGAGGAGTCCGCCAAGGCCTACCATGAGCTGCTTAAAACGCCGCTGCTCAAAGAGGTAAACTCATCTCGGTGTATTAAACAAAGCGTGATGTTTCTGTTAAGAGTCACACTCTTACTAACCTACAGAATTAGCTGTCGATGTTCATTTTGGGCATTTAAAATTTAATGTGGTTTATGTACTTTTTTTTTTTTTTGAACTTATAAAATGTATTATTCCTTTTGACAGTTTTTAAGTGCACCTATTAACTCAAGTGTTTTTCACTACACAGTCTTACATAAACTATATTTTAGCTGTTGTAGGAATCTGAGGGAATAACAATGCATCACACAGCTCTGTGCATAAAGATCACTCCTTCTTTTAAGGTCTTACAACTAAAGTCTGCATTATTTTTTGGTGGGACTAAAATCTACTTGTACTAGACTTGTTATTTAAACGCCCTGGAAAAATGTCCTTCGTATTCTCCAAAACAAGAGAGTAGATATAAACGTCCAACTTCTTGAGGAATTTTTAAATCGATGATCAAAACTTCACAGATGTCGAACTTTACCCAACCGTAGATTTACAAAATCACCAATAAAATTGGTGCTTTAGAATTTATCCTGAAAAATTAATGAAGGGAAAGTCAGTATGCTAAACATTTCCAAAGTTAGCAAAAATGCTAGAGAGCTAAACGAAAAGTTAGCTTTGCTATTAGCAGATTAGTGGATTTATAGTGAGATTAGGTTTCACAACGTTGGACTTTATGTAGTAATTAGGGAGTTCATTTTACTTTGCGGTATCGGGACTAAAAGGGATTGAACATAAATACATGCCACATTTAGATATGCACTCGTAAAAAAAGAAACAAAAAAGAAAAACCTTTAAGTCACATAATTTTTCTTCTATTTCACAAGTTTCCACTCCTGACACACCATGTAAAGTACCAATATAATTGGTTCAGGTGGTTGTAGTAGGAAAAAAATATGAAAAAGTTTAACCCTATGAGTACTTTACTAAGGTGCCATAAATGGTTGTAACCTGATGCTTCTAAGCTGGTGATTTAACGCTGTGGTACGACTGCTGAATTGCCGTTTCTGTGCTTTGCCCTTGTCGTTAAATCTTATACACTGTTTAATATTTCAGGCCATGCCCTCAGAGGATCAAAGAGTGGGTCTCAAGCATCCTGGACTGATGCTAAAATATTCCACCTTTAAAAACCTTGCCAGTATGGCTGCATCCCGGGATGACTTGGAGAAAGCAATGGAGTTTTATTTGGAGGTAAACGCTCCATTCTTTAGGTTAATTCCAAATATTTTTGTTTTGAAAATGTCCCTGCTTGGCTTAAATTTTTAATTGATGTGAATAGTACTGATAAATATATATTCTTACTCTTTTTTTTTTTTTTTTTTCAGGCTGTCATGTTGGACTCAACTGATGTGAACATGTGGTATAAAATCGGTCAGGTGGCTGTGCGACTTGTTCGCATACCTCTGGCGCGTCACGCGTTTGAGGAGGGCCTGCACTGCAACCCGGACCACTGGCCATGCCTGGACAACCTCATCACTATTCTGTACACCCTTAGTGACTATACCTGTAAGTAACGCACATCATCACGAGCTATTCTAGGGATGTCCCAAAGTGGATGTTTGATCCCTGACACCGACTTTTAAGTCATTTGATACCAAGTCAGAAGTCCTATTGTCCTCCGACCGCTTCCTGTCATCTTTCTTCCTGTCGTCTTCCTTTGTCTTTTCTGCCAGTAGCAACATCCGTTTGTTAGTGACACAACTCGAGAGATATGAACAGAGTATTTCCATTGCAGTTTTGAAAACCACACTAATTTCAATACAGCCGAAAATCCACCTCAACCTCTAATCAAAAAATATGTTTTTTTTCAAGATTGACGTGTTTCCATGAAGCAAATTTGTTTTCAGAATTCCAATTTGTACAAATATATGGTCAACGGAGACACAACTACAGTTTAGATACATTAACTTGGTGTTAATGTATCTGTAAAGTGAAATTTTGTCTCAAATTTTGGGTAACCTGTTAAAAACTACTGTGATGTTCACCAACTGAAACCAAGACAGATTTCTACTTTGTGTCTAAAGACGTCCGTCTGTCTGTCTTGACCAGTTCAGCCGCAGTCTTAAACTCTTGACCCGCTCCTGCTGCTTATCTTTTAAAGCTGAGTGGTTTGCTTTAGTGCTAGGCTAACGTTAGGCGTTTGCTCGTTGAGTTACCGTTTGTTAACTCTTTGTAAATCTCATCGCTGATTTATGAGGCTGGAAAATTGTTGTTTTTCAGCGTCATGAATTTACTGCTTTTCAGACATTATAAAATTTAACAGCTTTGCTCCATCTCCCTGTTTTATCTCTAAAATTCTCAGCTGGCGACCTGAGCACATGTTCTCTCTTTTACGCTGAATGTCAGTGTGAAGGGTTAAAAACACTTTAACGCTGAGAGAATAGCCCAGATTCGATTATCTTTACTCCAGTTTGGCTCGCCGTGCCAGGAGGAAAGGAGGCTGTTTCTTGGCTATTGGATGTACAAATCATGTTCTTAGTTGTGTCAAGGACTCCAGATACCGTTTGTTAAAAATTTATGTGATCTCCCTGAAGGGAACGAAGCGAGACATTTCTCCCTTCATAGTGTAAAAAATTAAATACGGCAAAAAGGTGAATTTTACCTGCATTTTTGCAGATTGTTTATACTTCATTGCCAAAGCCCTGGAGAAGGACCACTGCTACACTAAAGGCCTTGTGTTGAAGGAAAACATCTTTAAGGAGCAGCCCTGCTTGAAGAGGGACACGATGCAGATGTTTACAAAATGGTAAAAATCTTTCATATTTACAACATACCGTTAGTCTAAATCTGCATGGCACTGAAAGTTTTCATGCATTTTGCTGTGCATTATTGCAGCGATATGTCCATTCACTATGTGGAAGTGGAAGAGGAAGAGCGCAGATCCATCATTGAAGAGGCTCTGGAGATAAGGAGGCGCAGACAGACTCTCTCTCACCGTGAACCGAAACCAGACCTCGTCCTGGTTCAGCCCATGCACTGCCTCTCGTTAGTTCCTGTTTTGAATTATTCAAATTTTTTTAGAAAAAGTAGTCCCAGTGGAATTAAAAATTTTAAATGGTGATCTTTTTAGATTGAACCATGAGCAGAAATATTTGTTTCTCCAATGAGTACTTTTTTTTATGTTTAAATTTGAAGTCTCTTCTGTTTAACTTCAGATGGAAGCAGGTCGGCGAAAGCTTTCTCGCGATGTACAAACATCAGACGACCTGCGAACCTCCACGACCGAGTTTGGGCTGCAGAATCGACCTGTCGGCGTACCGCGACCCCAACTTCCCCCAGAACCTTCCCCAGCCGAGTAGCCCTGTGAGCATGGGCTTGGCCACGGTGCTCAGCAGCCCCAGCTCGTCCCTGCCGCCGGTCACCTTCAGTGAGCCCGCCATCCTGCCCCAGCTGGGTTCTCAGCCTCAAATCACCCTTAGTCAGACGACTGTGGAGATCACGACTTCAGCTCCCCCTGCTGGTTAGCGTTGCTGGTTTACATACTCTCTTTTCTGGGAAAACAATACTGATTTACATGAGCATTCTGTAATTCTTCATTTTCACACTTCTCGATCCTTTTTTGTTTAAATCTTGTCATGCTACCATTACAAACTGCTGTGTCTTTGTAGGTAGGCCAACACAAGGTAGTTCATTAGAAGTGGAAGGAAAATTAGGTATGAATTCAAATTTTTTTCCAAATTAATTTCTGAGAAGTATACAGTGCCGTTGGATTAGTACGCTGTTGATGAACGTTTTGCTGCAATTACAGCAGCATGTCTGCAGGGGGCGTGTCAGTGCCAACGTTACACATTTGGGACATTTTTTTTCCCATTTAGGTTTTTTGCAATATAAAAACCCTTCATAAATGAATGCAAACACGCATTCACTTATGAATGCGTGTTTGCATTTACGAATAGGGTTGCAACTAACAATTATTTTAGCAATTGATTATTGTGTCAATTATTCTGACATTTGATGGATTAATCAATTAGTCAGATTAAAAAGTTGGCACATTCTACAAATTTTTAATTTGCTCTCTTAAGCTTTTTCCATACAATAATAGATATACATGCTAATAAAAATTTAATTCCTTTTTTTTAAATAACAAGCATTTAAATGCCCAGAATACGATAATGTATTATTCCTTTAGTCAATTTGAGCTGGATAAAGCTAAAACTTGAAGTGTTTTGGGTGTTTTTATCTTAAATGCAAAGTAGGTATTTAGTTTGTACAGTCTTGGTTTTATCACAGCTCTGACGGTAGAGTTGTTTCAGCCAATAACCCTTCTTTGAGTTTCTATGCTCGTTTTAACAATTATTTGATGACCAATTTAGTTGACAATTATTTCAATTATTGATGAATCACGATTAAGCCGATTAATCATTCCAACCCTAATTTAGAATATACCTAAATAGAAATGCCGGCCACACTTCTCACTCAGATGTTTCCTATCTGTAAAAATTATTTGACAATCATGCATCTTTTTTAATTTACTTCGCTAATTTGTGCTACTTTGTGTCGGTTAATCACACAAAAGCCCAACGGAATGCATACAAAATTGTTTGTAATGTGCCAAAATCTGGGAATGTTGAAGTACTACGAAGACTTTAGCAAGCCAGCGTGTGTTGTTGTTTTATAATATTCTGTTACCTGTACAGCTGCAGGCATGGACATTTCCCTGGCAGATAAAGTGAAGAAAGCTCCCAAGAGAAGGCGTGTGGTGGAGGACAGCGGCGAGACAGCCAAGCGTCGCTCGGCACGTGTTCGAAACACAAAATGCAAGAAGGAAGAGAAGATTGATTTCCAGGAGCTGCTCTTTAAATACTTACCTTCCAGGTAGGTCGAGCTAAAATGTCAAAACCTAAATATTAAAAAATATAAATAAAATAAATGTTAAAATAAATAAATTAAAATAAATAATTGTTTTGTGACATTATTTTCTTGTCTGCTTCAGGCTAAAGAAGTTTGATCCCGACAATGACGACGAGAGCCTGGGGAATCTTGAGACGCAGTGTGACGGGAAGGATGACGTTCAGCCTGTTCACGGAAGCTGCTTACCAGCCGACTCCGTTGAACTCATGGAGTCTGGTACATTGTTCATGTACATCTTTAAAGTGGAGGCAGGCTCTGTATCGGAACACACTGATAAGTGAAACAGCTTTTCATTTCTCTTTGTCAGAGCAACAAGATGTTCACAACTTCTTGCTCAATAATTTGAGCAACGGTGGCATCGTGGATCTGATGATGCGCTACCTGAAAGCGGTTGGTCAGAAGTTCATGGAGGAGTGGCCGCGGGGGCTGACCGCTGTGGTGCTGGAGGTTTATCAGACCTGGAGGAAACACAGCATGGGCCTCCCCAACCCTCTTCTTCGGGACTGCAGCAACCAGCACATCCAGGTAAACAAAATACATAAACAAAGCAACCAAGAAAAACAAAGACTTGTTAAATTTCTATTTCGACCAAAACTATCAAGATGGCACAAACTTCATGTATCAGTTACTGAGAGCTTTTCCGTGCGGTCTTGCAACAAGATGGTTAATGTTTAGCTAAATTAGCGATGGGCCAAATCATCATATAAGGAATATATACAGCAAAAATACAATTATGATTACTTCTGTCAAAACAGCCATCAATAAAGAATCTGAAATGGAGATTTTGAATTGATTTTTATATATTTGTGAAATGTGTCTGGTATGTATTATTTAAGTCAGGAGCTCTGCTGGGAAGTGAACTGGTGACCCAAATTCAATAATTTCCAGATCTTCTGACTCAAACTCAAAATGTTTTTTCTTCTAGCAGTCAATGAATGCATCGTGCGTAGGCAATATCAGGTTGTGCTGATGATACTCTTCAGTGTGGATGTTGTTACAGTGGGAAAACAACTCAGAGTAGCTATTTCCAGTATTAGTGAAGTCAGAGAAAGAGAAATAGCTGCTCATAGCTAAAGGGAGCCATTTTCTATGGAGCGGTTTGGTTGGTAATTCAGTGGTCTGGTTGCTCTTTCACACCTTTCTTTTGTTCTTTCAATAGATATTATTTTCTGTTCTGTACAGGAAATGCTGACAATGAGCTTGGCCTGCATGGAGTTGCAGCTGGAGCAATGGTTGCACAACAAAGGCAAGATTGGTAAGATGGCGATTTCACTCATATGGTGTCAGGTTGTTGTTGTTGTTGTTTTGTTTTTTTTTGTGATTAAAATTTGCTGAAAAACCCCAAAACAAGTTGACAAGTTATGTTTAACTTGCTTAGGAGCGGGACTGAAATTAAAATGATAATGTTCTTAAAGTCTCAAATGCAACTTATTGAAGTTTGCAGAAACCCTGTAATTGATATTCTTTTGGATTGTTGCTAAATCTAAATATGTTTTTGTATATTTGGAATTAGGGGTGTAACAATAAACACATGTACCAGAACTTTTTAGAAGAGACCTTTCGGGTTGACCTCCGTGTGTACCAAAGGAATCTAGCGTTGTTTTTAAGGCTGTACACATGCAGTTTAACCGTAACTAAGTGCACAGAGTTACGGTTTGTGGTGCAACTTGTAAAACGCAACAACAAAACAAAACGGTGTCAATGTAGAAAGAAATGAGGACAAGACCAGGTTTGTCAGCATTATTCAACAAATAACTTAATTATTCACCAGAAGGAACTTCAACCCCAAATGCAAGTAAGTCTGGTACTGGAGGAAAGCTTAGCTGAGGTCTAAATCCTGCTGTCTGGTAGCATTCAACCAGCCTTAAGTGCTGCACTGCAGCAGACATGTTGGCTAGATTTTCTGACAGCCGAACTTTTAAGGTGCATTTAGGGACTTCTGTACACTGGATTATCTATATATTGAAACAACTCCAAAGTGATGGGAACATGTTTTATTCTGAAATATCAGCACAATCTTATTTAAAAATTCTAGCAACACTTTATTTGACGGGTTGTGAATAAGACTGTCATAAATATGACATAACACCTGTCATGAACACGAGTGAGTCTTCATGAATATTTATGACTGTTGTCATAAAGCGTCATTCGGTAAATCATGACACTTTTAATACAAAGTTGACATTATTCAAAATGTCTTTGTTATGACAACTTGACATTAACCACTAACACTTTAAAAATTATGTAGCTTTATGTTATGAAAGCTAAAGTTTAATCAGTTATACTTTTATAACAAATTAGTCAGATTATGATTTCTTGGTTAATGTTCTGAACTCATGTTCATAACAGGTGTTATGTTATGCTTGTGATGGTGTCATGACAGTCTAATTCACAACCTGTCAAATAAAGAGTTATTTATAATTCCTAAGCAACAACCTTCATAATTTTCAGGAGGTTTTATTGTGATATAATTTATCCAGCCCTTGAATTTACCTGATTATCCTTTATTAATTGAAAACAATCAAACCAAATTGCCAGTCAGTTCTTCGCTAGCCACCCTCTTTAAATTTCTAAAACATCATAGGCTCAGACTATTTTAAAGTAGTAGAGTAAAATTTGTTTCTCATGAAGTGTAACAGAAAATTTTCTGAACTGTTCCTTTAAAACATACTGAAACAGGTGAACCTTTACCCCCCTCCCCACTAGCTACTCTTTGTGGTTGGTTTTCAGTCATGTTGTTCTGTCTTGGCCAGTTATTCCAAGAAGAAATTGCAGCGGTCCCAGCAGTGAGACGGCTGACTCCGAGTTTCCCGGGCAACACTTCCAGGGTGACTTGTTAGTCCTGGCCCTCGGCTCATCCCAAACAGATCTGTTTGGGAGCAACTGGTTGGATGTCATGGTGCGGGTCTACTGGCTGAAAGCACGATTCTTGGCCCTGCAGGTAAAATCCAAGTTTCCTGGTTTTGTCTTTTTCACACAGTCTAGCCAGAGCTGATACGCAATGCTGAATTTCTGTTCGTCTTCTTGACAGGGAGATATGGATTTGGCCCTCGAGAGCTATGATGTGTGTATAGGGCTGTTGCAGAGCAAACCAAAAACCGCTGATGGGAAACATTACACAATCAACCTGCCAAACCTACGTGTAGATGCAGCCATATCTGTGGAGGAGGTTAGTAAACACTGAAAACAAACAGTTTCAAATCATCAATATGCCATTACACAAAGTCTTAATGGATTCAATAGATAAAATATTGCAAAGTCCATATGAGGACTTCCTGCTGTGAATGTTTTTTTTATTTTTTTTTCTGATCCCATGTTCAGATCGACAAGAGGCTTAAGTCACTGGAGCGGTGTCAGTCTTTAGAGGAGATCCAGCGTCTCTTTGAGTCGGCAGACTTTGAGTCTGTTGTGCGCTTGCTGCAGCCCACTCTTAATTATGAGAACAGGAGCAAGTCTCTGGAGTTTGTGAGCTCGGCGCCGGAGCGTCCCGCCCAGCTGATGCTTCTGCAGGTTGGAAGTGCTACAGAGCTCTTTACTCATCGCAGAAACTGTGGGCTTAGTTACCACATAAAATGGCAGCAGATTATTTATTAGTGGATCTCAAATGTATGGAGAAATGTACATATTGTAGAATTCTTTCTAGGAGTTCAAGGATAAATTGGTCCAACTTTCCTTAATTTTTTGGAGATTGGTTTCTCATTCGTGTATCGACCAATCTTTTCCACTGACCTTTTCTACATCTGCATGGGTCTGAATATCAGCCAGTCTCCCTTCAGTTTCTTGTGAGAGAGGGCTGACTGACAGACCTGCCCACAAGGGCATGTCTACACACAATAGTCACTCCTCTGTTGCCAACTTAGTAACTTTGTCGCTATATTTACCTCCTTTTCATACAAAAAAACTCAGCAGATCAGGCTTTTTAAAGATCACGATAAGCCAGAAAACTGCAATCACTTCATTCCTACTGGATCCTTTTCCTCCTTTGTCCGAAGACTGTATCGGTCCGTCCATCCGTCCGTCCGTCCATGCAGTCAGTTTATTCATCCACCCACCCATCCATTTATGCAGTCAGTTTATTCATCCACCCATCCATCCATCTTGCAGTCAGTGTATCCTCCCTTCCCTTCTATCCAGCCTATGATTCGAGCTGGCTCCATATTGATTCCTTCAAAGTTATAAGAAAGACCACTATAAATTAACAATGAAGTTTTACACTTAATTTTGACTATTTTTAGCCAAATCTTTACGATTAGCTCTAGAAATATGGATAAACAGGATAAAATGCATCTGAACCCAGCCTGTAGCTGTTACTTTGTTGCCCTTACAATTGACATAGTTGGGGG
The DNA here is from genome assembly GCA_903067095.1 of Girardinus metallicus. Lineage (NCBI taxonomy): Eukaryota > Metazoa > Chordata > Actinopteri > Cyprinodontiformes > Poeciliidae > Girardinus > Girardinus metallicus. The sequence goes on along the minus strand of CAEGAE010079845.1, from coordinate 40,599 downwards.
GGAGGGGGGAAATCCAACATATCTGTCTAGATTCACTTTTGAGGTACTAGAAAAGCCAGTATTTCATATCATATTATGCTTGCGTTTTGGTAAACTCTTTGACTTTTTCCCGCTTCTCCACCAGAACTCCCTGCTGAAGCTGCAGGACTACCGGCAGTGCTTCGAGTGCAGCGAGCTGGCTTTGAACGAAGCCCTGCAGCAGCTCAACTCTGCTCCAGGCAGTTCTGCTCCGAGCAAGGAAGAGTGGGTCAGCACCATCAGAAAGCTGCTGGATGGGGTCGAAATGTGCTTTACAAAAGAACCGGAGCTTCTGAGCAAAGTCCCTCACTTCTCAAGCATGGCCCGACTGGCAAACAATCTGATTCAGGTTCGAAAGACGTGAAAGGAATAATGCATTAAAACCGAGTAACCTCAATAATTAAGTTTTTATTGCTTTATTCGGATCTGTTGCAAGTTTTTCTTTTTGTCTTCCTCCAGCTGATTGATCTTAGCATGAGTACTTCAGATGATCCAAAGGAGCCTTATTTCTTCTCAGTTGTGCCTTGGATTATCTTGTATCGGATTATCAAACATGAGGAGGCTGCTTTTGACTGTATGCTTCGGCAGCATATATCTTTGGATGACGACGAAGGTGTGCTAAGTCATTGATTTCCCTCGCTGTCTTTGTTTTTTTCTTTTATTATTAACTCTGCGACGTCTGATTTTCAGATGAACCAGAAACTCCCCTGCTTCCCTCGTCTCTGATGCTTTTGAGTACAGCTCATGAGTATCTGGGTCGTCGGTCCTTATGCTGCAGCTCAAACGGAGCCCTCCTAAAGTTCTTTGTAAGATTCTACAAGGCCCTTACTTGGCAAGCATTCGCATAGAATTGAGAAAGTATTGACACTCTATGAACATTTGAATGTTATCAATCTACAATCACAGATTAGCTTGTATTCTGAAAATTCTTTAATTACATCTGAAACTTGGAGAAACCTTGTTTTTAGTCCTTTCTTGTTTGCAAAGTAGTTCAAGCTCATTCAGATTGGAGCTTCGGTTTTTTCAGTCTTACCGCAAATTAATTGGATTTTGCTTTATAACCTAACTGTGCATTGAATTTCAGGATTTAATTTAGAGGTGTTCCAGCAAAGGGAGCTGAAAAAAAAACAAAAAAAAAACTTGAGACATTAATTTGTGAACATTTTAAAAACGATATTTGTTCCTCCCACTTCACATTGTGAGCCGTTTCATATTTATGTTAGCCTATCACATGGAATCCCAGTAAGATTCAAGGAAGTCTGTGGTTTGCGACAAAATCTGGAGGAGTTCAAGAGGTTGAAATACTTTCTCAAATGTCTAATTTAAGAATGTTCTAAGCAGTTTTAATGGTTGTTGGGTTTTTTTGTAACTTATTTGTTGCAGATTAGGGTACTGGAGAAAGAATTTGCTGCTTCCAGCAACAATGACTCCCATCCGTACAAGGAAGAGCTGGAAATGGCCTTGGAGCAATGCTTTTTCTGCTTATATGCATATCCCAGTAAGAAGAGCAAGGCGCGCTACCTTGAGGACCACTCATCTCAACAGGTCAGGCCTGTAATTTCTACCTATTGTAATTGTCTTTGCGCATCAGAGTTCCACAAACTAAACGTCTGCAGCAGCAGCAGCAACAACAAATGTAGCTGAGCCGTTGGGAAGATAATGGGCAAATGGTGATGAAGAGGCGGTGCAATAGTGAAGAGGTGGCTCAAGGCTTTTGACTAATTGCTATTTCTCAGTTGTATTGCCAAACTTATGTAAGCGCAGGGCATGAAAAGGAACAGACTGCTGATGACGCAAGCAAGCGCCCTCAATGAACCTCTCGATGCTGAAACGGTCAGATATAGCCATTAACATTGTTTGCTGCTGAGCCACACAAAGCAGGTGTCACTGAAGTAAGTTGAGGCCTTGAAGCAGCATTGTTGGAGGACTATTTTTCTCTGCTGAATGAGACATGACAAAAATATTTGCAAAATTCTGGGGGTTTTTTTGTGGGTTTTTTTTGTCACTTGATGAGTGACAGTTCGGGCTTCATTGTGCCTAGTAGTTTATTTGCAACGAATTTATCTTATTTTTAATCTATAACTGCTATGAGAACTAAAGAAATTATCACACCAACAGGCTTTTGTATTTGTGTGGATTTATTACAACTGGATTTATTACAACTGCAAAAAAATCTGTTGAATTAAATTAAAGGTTTGAATTAGCAAGAGGAAACAAAATATAGCATGGAATGAGGGGTCCACCAGTAAAAGGGGCCCCGATTTTCTTAAAGCTGCAATAGATAACTTTTATATAAAAAAGTGTTCTTTATATATTTGTTAAAAATATCATGATGTCATAACAAAATAATATGAAACAGATAATCTGTGAAAAAAAAAACTGAGTTGCTCTGCCTTCTCTCTGTGATATTACATCCACCTGCAAAAATGCACCTCTCTCGGTCAAAAACAACCAATCAGAGCCTGGAGGAGGGTCTCACTGCTGTCCGTCACACTCATGTACGCGCTGCTCAGTGTGATAATGGCAGAGAAACAATGTATCATTAGGAAAACAGTTTATCCGATCACAAGTGTGGTTTACAGCGCTAAGACCCTCCTCCTGGCTCTGATTGGCTGTTTCTGGCTGGGAGCGGTGCATTTCTGCAGATGGCAGTCGGAAAACGGGGAGAAGGTAGGTTTTTTTTTTTTTTCACAGATTATCAGTTTCATATTACGTTGTGAAGACATGGTGACATTTTTAACAAATACATAAAAAATCATATGTTTTATATAAAAATTACATACTGCAGCTTTGATTTTGGGAGATCTGCGGTTGGCAGACATTTACATGTGATCTTTTCTGCTTTTATCTACCTTCACAAATGTCTAAATATCATCCACTGACCCTGACTGACAAACCTGGCCACCATGCTCAGTTGTTGACTGAGCATGTCTGCACATGTGCATGTCAACAACAGTCACCCCACTGTTGACAACTCAGCAACTTTGCTGCTATATTTAGCAACTTTTCGGACAAAAGAATCATACAAAATCAGAATTGGCAGGTCAGACTTTTTAGAGATTGGTGATTGGCCAGAAAATATGAAAATGAAATAACATAGATATTACCCTGTTCTGTTGCTAACATCCATCCATATTTCTTTATCTGTCTGTCCATTCACCTATTTATGTGTTGCATGCGCTTGTCCACCTTTTTACCTAGCTGATTTTGTATTTAAATCCCGACTGTCAGACAGAAGACTCCAGATCTACAGTATATCGTGTACTTTTAAAAATAATTGCAAATCTAATAAACAGTATAAAATGAGCAGACAGAAAACGGATGTGGAAAAGTATAAATTTATAACAAAATCAAAGTGAAAGAACCCAGGTATTCACTTTTTTTTTTTTTTTTTAAATAGTGGGTTTTGCAATTATTGCATCCAGCCACAAGTGGGAGTCGGTGCATTTAGTTTGCAAGCCCTGCCAGTGTAACTATGGACCATACCACAGTTGTAGAGAAGATTTGCCCACTGCTCTGTTGACCCTGGAGCCGGTTTTGTGTTGTTTTTTTTGTTTTTTTCACAGGTTGAGCTTCAGTGGAGCGACTCTCTCTTCATGTTCCAGTATTTCAAACCAAAGTCGCTGCCCGAGTTCGACAGCTATAAGACCAGCACAGTGTCTGCAGAGCTGGCCAATCTGCTGAGGAGATTTGCAAGCATAGCTCCCCCAAGTGAAACCCCGACCTTCACCATGGACGAAGTGGCAGCCTACATCGAGGACATGACAGAAAAGGTCAGTTTGGGTGGGTTACACCAAACGTAAGGCGAAGGTACGAGTCATTTAAGTCTTCATTTGCTCTTTCAGGTCCCATCCCTTCCAGCAGGCAGCCCTCCTGCTCCCCCAGTCATCAATGAGATCTACTACCTGTTGGCTGACTATCACTTCAAGAACAAAGAGCAGTCCAAAGCGATCAAGTTCTACATGCATGACATTTGCGTTTGTCCCAACAGGTATGGCATTTCTTCACATCTTCAGTAATTAGACCCATCTTCAAAATATCTTTCTCTGCTGCTCAGGCTCAACATAATCTTCTCAGTTACATCTAGCACAGTGGTGGCCAGAGTTGGTCCTGGAGGGCCGGCATCCTGCATGTTTTAGTTCTCTCCCTGGTTTATCTCATCTGGATCCAATGGTGGCTCATTAGAAGGCCTAAGAAGAACACTGACATGCTGACATGACCACCAGGGAGAGAACAAAAACATGCAGGATGCCGGCCCTCCAGGACCAACTTTGGGCACCTTCAAAGAAAAGATTTTAGAAGTGGCTTTAACAACAAAACTGTCTTCACCTTGTAGATTTGATTCCTGGGCAGGCATGGCTTTAGCCCGAGCCAGCCGGATCCAAGAGAAGCTCAATTCAAACGAGCTGAAAAGCGACGTTCCCATATGGAAGCACTCCCAGGCGGTGCTGAACTGCTTCAAGCGGGCCCTGGAGATAGACAGCTCCAACCTGTCCCTGTGGATCGAGTACGGCACCATCTCCTACGCGCTGCACTCTTTTGCTTCTCGGCAGCTCAAACAGTGGCGAAACGAGCTCCCTCCAGACGTTGTTAAACAGGTGAGGGCCAGACGGTTTATAATGCAGTCCCTCTAGGATGTTGCCATGTTTCGATTCGCTTATCATTGGCAGTTTTTTTGTTGTTGCAATTTTCGCAACTTTTCTGCAAATTTAATCAACCAGCTTAACGTTTTCTGTCTTTCCTTCTTTTCTTGCCAATCACTGCAACTCGGCTAAATTTTGACCAATCCCATTAACCTCCTTCTAATTTCATTTCTTGTTTCACAACATCTCTTGAAAACTGAAATTGCAAGATAAAAGCAAACTCTAATATTTAATTTTTTTCTCAGGGGGTGGGGGGGCATTTCGACAAGTTTTGTAGGATTTGCTTTCACTGTGTAAACAGTTCAATGTTATTTTCACTTTAAATATGAAATTTCTCAAAATGTTGTCTTTTTTGGGGTGGGGGGTAGGTTATGTGCAGCAATTTTAACTTTTTTGTAAGACCATGTTATAACAAAGTAAAAAAAATTCTCAACTCTAATCACAACTTTTGGAAAAAATTGTCACAAAAATAGTAACTTTAGCCTGCAACAATGACAAAAAAAGCAACATCCTGGAGGAACTGATCACTTTTCCCATGACGGTTTGCTTCGTTGCCTGGTGTTTAGTGTCGTCAGTTGCATTGCGCCGCTTTTGTATTTATTTTTATTTCCCCACAATAGATCTTATTGATATGCCGCCTTGAGAGAAAACCCTAAGTGTTTGTTTATATGTTTGCTTTTTATTTCAGATGGAGGAAAGAAGAGACTCCATGCTGGAGACAGCTTTTCAGTGTTTCCAGGGGGCCTCCCGCTGTGAGGGCGACAGCGATGAAGAGGAGTGGCTCATCCACTACATGCTGGGGAAGATAGCCGAGAAGCGCAGGAAGCCCCCCGATGAATACTTGCAGCTTTATAAGAAGGTAAACCTGCTCAACATTCTTGTAGCGCTGACAATATTGTAGAAATAAAAGTTTTAAGCATCAACTTTGTGATCAACTGGAAATCAAATCTGTATTCTGTTTTTTTTTGGGTTTGTTTTTTTTACCCAGTTATCTGATTTCTGGGATGAGCTGGTTACTCTGTTGCTTTCTTTACAGGCGGCTCAGTATCTACATGAAGAAGCTGCACGGTACCCGAGGAAAATTCATTACCACAATCCTCCTGACCTGGCTATGGAGGCCCTGGAAGTAAGTGAAGTTCAGCGTGTTGCTCAGAATGTGTCCAGAGATGTTCCTTCTGTGCATTTCTATTATATACATTAACAGTTTCTGAAAGAATTTGTGTTTGGAGCTATTAGCTGATTCTTTACAACAGTAAATTTCTGTTTTCTTTCCTTTATCTAGTTGCATTTCCGCTTGAGTGCATCCATACTTAAATTGCTACAAGCTACTGAGTCAGAGCTGGATCACGAGTTTTTGTTTAATTTACTGGTGGAAGCAGCGACCGGTCCGTTTGCAAAGGGGGAAGAGAAGAGCATGCCAAGCTTGCCGAGGTCCAATGAAAAGTAAGCTTCGCTATTTATCCATCAAAACAACAGCTGATCTCACAGTGTGTGACCTTTTTTGTCTTTCCCCATTTATCTCCAGAGAGAAACCCTCTATGATGCTGGAAGAAGAATTTAATTGTTCCTCTGTTTGCATGGGGAACGTGCTCAGCTCCTCCCTCCCCTCTGGCGTCACCCCAGGTGTGACATCCCCTCCTTACGTGGCCACGCCATTTGACCACGATTACGCCAAACGCAAAACAGTCCGAAGGCAGCAGTGGCAGCAGCAACGGCATGAGGAGCAGCAGGCTGATGGTACAGTCCCAGTCCTAGACAGTGCTTCTGGGGTTGGGCTCTTTGCCGTTTCCGCACTGGGACAGAGAAAGGCCCACTGGGGAGCAGCGCTCAGATTGCTAATCACCATTCTCAATGGCTTTGTCACTACGGTCCCCATGCACTGGGTGATTGGTATGTGGTGAAATGGGCAATATGGCTACTGATTATTTGGCTAATATGCTTTGCATGAGAACAAAAAAAAAGACTGACATCTTGGTTGGTATGTGCTGAGAGCATTTGGGCTTATGTGTTTGCTTATTTGTGAGCATGTGGGGATGTAACATCAGTCTCTTGTTGCTTCTTATTCTCTATACAATCACCTTGCCTCTCACTGAGAATTTAAATGTGTTTCTCTCAAAGCATCTTCAGCTTTTTGTGTCACATTTGCACATGTTTGGTGTTGTTTCGGCATCCATCAGCTGCTGTTGTTTGGCAACACACAAGAAAGTGCTGCAGACTTGCTGTGACCCTGATTATAGATCATGTTTAACTCATTTGCCTAAATATTACACCATTTATCAGGCTAAATATATAGCTGACTTTGAACACAATTTTAATCGGCTTTCTTTGGAAAAAAGAGAGATTCTTAAATAATATCATTTATTTAGTTTTGTGTTCAATGTTGTAAAATCTTTGTAGAAATTGACTACAGGACCATTCAATAAGTTATATTGTTATTGAAAAGTTAATTTATTTCAGGAGCTTTACCACTAAGTGAAACACAGAGACACACAGATGGATGTTTGAAAGCCTTATTTGTGTTATAATGATTTTCTGCTTACACTTAATTAAAATATAACATTTAATATGAGAATAATACATCCACTGGAACTTATATTCTAATTGATTGATTGTGACTGTAATTCCTATTTTTTTCTGTTTTTATGAACTATAATGTAAAAAAATATAAGAATAGCCTTAAATATTTTCTTTCTTACTATCACTCATAATTGATAGTAGCAAGGCTTTTAAGGAACAGAAGCAATGTCACAATGCATGTAAGAGATACCAGACATTTTATATATATTTATATATTTTTATTAAACTATGAAACTATGCTCAGAATCATATAGTAGCAATTGGTCTGTATTGCTAAAAAGCTTTGTGTTTATAAGTTTGAAAATTTAGATCCTTACCTCAACTCTGACCCGTCCAAAAGGCTATAATACATGCACTGTGATATCAAACCCCAACATATTTAATCACAGACAGGAGTTGAAAACTGTTGTCTTGTCAACAGCTTCCTGTTATTTGCTGAAAACTCCAAACTCTCTCTCTCCCTCTTTGGCTGCCTGGAACAATTCCAGGAATATCACAAGAGTAGAAAACATGGTTTCGTTTAAAATGGCTCCCTATATTTTTGTTCTTTCTCTAACTTTACTTTAAGCACTAAAAATATCTGCCTTTGAGTCAGTTTCACTCAGTAACAACATCCACACCAAAGATTGTTGCTATGAAAAAAATTTGTAAAATTGCCTTTACTTGTTCATTAGACGAAAATGTGCTCCAAGCAAAACAATACTATTAGTACGGTTTATTTTATTTGAGTACATTTTGTATTTTTATTTGTGCTTGGAACTGTTGTAAAGTTAATTTGGGCTTCAGAAATGTATTCAAGAAGAAAAAAATCTTTTTCAGAATAATACAAAAAAAAATTTAAGCATTTACTTTTAAATTAAAAAGTTATTTTCAGGATATGAAACTGCGCAAAATAAGCTCACAGTCGGAAAAAAGCAGCAGCCATTCTCCATTTGATTTAAAAAAAAAAAAAAAAAAAAAGTGCATCTACTCACTCAACCCATTCACGTAAGTTCAACTTAAACGCTCAAATAATGGAGCCATATTGCCCACGTTGCCAGTTTTGTCACCCTTTCCAGATTCCTTCCTACCTACCCACCTACCTACCTGCCTGCTACCTCTTTGCCTGCTTGCTTTTACCACCTGCTTTGCCATTTATGTGCATGTAGTTCTAATGGGGTGATTGTTTTTAGCAGCCGGACGAGTTCAGTCCCCAAATCACAGTCCACCAAACTGTCTGGTGTCGTATAATCACATTTCATCGGGTGTGCGGTGTGTGGGTTAATTACACAGAAAACGAAAATAGGAGATATTCCAACATCTTACATGGCTCATGTTTGCCATGTATGGCCAATTAGTGTGAAAATGTCAAGTTGGAAAGAACGTGGCTTCCATTTATTGGCTGAAAATAGAAAATACCTCTCCATGCACATTGCTACGGGTAGGTGTCCAACCTTTGACTTGATTCCTGCTGAAAATGCACTGAGGTGAATGTAGAATCTGATTCAGACATGCTATTTTCAAATCAGAACCAACAAAAAAAAAAGTTAATTTTGGAGGTTGTAGCCTCTGATTTATTGTTTTCCTTTTAGAGATATTTATAAAGCAGCAACCTTTCAATGTTTAGCTATATGCATGCAGTGCCTTGTGGACATTTTCATAGCAGTGATAAGCATTTATCGTATCATTTTATCAATTATCGTGATAAATCTCTTACGATACAATTTTTTATGTATTTTCTCAATAAATTCCAATTGATGTTTAAAACCCCCAACGTTGACCATATTGTTGAGATTGTTAGTTTTACTATTTTCTCCACTGTTTGTTCGATGAACGTGACAATGAATGTCAATATATTTGGAAATATATTTAAATGCAGTTATTGTGTGCAGCTTTGTGATTCAAGTCACAATTCAGCGTTGGCGGAACTAAAGTTTATAATTAGTGCTTTAAGGTTAGTTGAACTAACTCTTTAGTTATCACTGCCCACTCCTGCTGAAAATAAATTACGCCCATATTTACTGTTTAGGTGACGCCTTAAAATCATTGGTTGCACTGAATTTAATTTAAGGTTATCTGAGTAAAAAGGCACAACTTAATTTTCATGAATCATACAACACTCCTCCCAAAATTAAGGTTTGTGCCTGACAAGTTGGGGGGGTAAAAAGTTTTAAGTGGCACAAATACAAATATTACCATAATACATATGCACTGTGTGTTTCGTCTCATTTCAAATGCTTGTCTGAATCAGGTTCTTCATGTTCGAGGGGATTTTTTTTTTTTTTTTTTTTTTTTTTTCCAATCATTTAAGGCTATTGCTGATTTTTTTCGAAGTCAATTCAGAGCTGAAAAAGTGCTTTCTCACTATTATTTTTTTTTCAAACCAGCTTCCTCATATCTTCAACAGCCTCACCAGGGTTTGACCATGAATACTGCCTGCCCAGGTCTGCAATATGGCTGGCTTCCTTCAATGGTACTCTCCTTCCAAACACCAAAATAAAAGTGCTTTCTAGTAGCAAGCATTGAATACACAACTCTTCAGTTAACACAAACTTTTACAGCATCACAGTAACTTTGCTATTGACTCATGACTGTAAATCTTTTTAAAAAGTCCCCTGTGTGCATTTTTATCATTTTTTTTTTTGAGTAGCAAAGGTCTCTTGTTTCCTAATTAACAGTTTCCTGTCAAAGATTTTTTTGTTGAGGCTGCAGAACATGGTAATTAAGAGGAATGCTGGCATTTTGTTTATGAACCTTTACAAAAACAAACCATATCTCTTAACAATATGTCATTAGTTATGCACTAATAAAGATCTGTGACTCAGAAGTTATTTCAGTTGAATGATTATATAATTTTCTCTCCTCTTCGTAGAGCAGGTAGTGTTTGGTATTTAGAGACAGCAACTACCATGAAAAAAGTGGTACACATGTCATTCATGAAATATTTAAACAGCATAATCATTTTGTTCACATTTTTTCATTTGTGAAGGCAATCCCAGATTCTTTAATCCGCGGCCATGCAGCCGGCAGAGTAACCCGTGTTTTTGTTTGTTCACTCAGAGCGAAGCCAGGACAGCGAGGTGGTGTTGCTTTCTGATTCCAACTCCACTCAGGATGCCTTCACAGATCCCGCCAGCTCCCAGGACACCAGCCACAGACCCGCCTCGGTCAAAGCCAGTCCGTCGTCGTCGGAGAGCACGACCCCCGTGAAGGACGGCCAGCCCGCCTCTGAGGACGCAGGTAGTCGAGACTATTCTTAGAAACGTGATCAGATTTGAGAGTCTTGTTGATGCTCTCTGTAACTTCAGCTCTTCTCACTTAATTTGTAAAATAATATCGCCAATACTATATTCCTTTGCAAAGATTTGAAATTCAACCACTGTCCTCCTTTGCTCTCAGCGCTGACTGACAGACAGACTCGTCCTCCACGTCACATCTGCAGTTAAAAACTTTGTCCCTATATTTAGCAAGTTTTCAGACTAAAAAATGAGTGTCGGCCAAAATCAGAATCGGTCAGGTCAGGCTTTTTTAAAGATCGTGATCGGCCAGAAAACTGCAATCGGTGCACCCATACTTTGTATTTTTGGCCATAGGATACAATTTTTACACTTGTTAAACAGTTTACAGCTTAGAGTCACAAAGGGGCAGGAGGCAACCCTGTAACCAAAGAGCCAAGACGAGAGGTGTCCCAGTACAACCTTTTCACCTCCAATACAATTCTGATATTGCAGCTTAGAATATTGGCCAATACCGATATTGACCCTATGCGATATTGGCAGTAATCATACATATTCTTATTGCTTATTTTGTAGTGTGGAATGTTAGAAAATGTTTGATCATGTTATCTTACTCACGCAGAGAACAATAGTGAACAACAACCAGCATGAGATCAACTGACCCATTTATTATTAACCAAAGGGTCTGTGTGTGGGATACAAGCGCTGCTGTATAGAAATGCTGCAGCGTACTAAATTCTGGAGCTGTTTGCTTCCATTGGAGATTTTAGTTCCGGCCTCATATCTGATATAATCAGATACTCGTTTTTTGTCTGATATCGAACCAATTTCCGATACAGATGTCTGAACAAGTCTGATATCTGTATCGGATATCTGACGTCCCTTACCTAAGACTGGAACAAATGTGTTAAAAGAGGTTTTATGACAACGTATTAACAAGATGAAACAAGGCAAATAAAAATGTTTTAACGGGCTTAATTATGCAACAGTTCAATTGCATAATTGAGCTTAAATATTTGAAGCTGAAGTACCTCCTCAGAAATGTCTCCAGTGAATCTAAGCCTAATTAATGTATGAATAATGATGTACAGTAGTTCACTTGACAGAATGGATCTGAGATGCTAAAGAAAACATCAGCAAGCCTGTCAAATCTCCTGTTTGTCGCAGGACATTATTTTTGTCCTGACCACATACAGTAGACAACTCAAACTAATTCGGGGGTGAAAAAAAAAGCTTTCAAATGCATATAAAAATTTAACATATATCTTTATTTTACTTCTGCCTTCAGTTTTACATAGAGAGCAAACCAGCGTCCAGACAGAAGAGAAAGTTATTCAGGAGAAAATTGTCGGCATGGTGGTGGAAATCCCAGAGGGACCGGCCCCTAAGCTCCCTGCAGACCCCTGTCCTCTTCTTCTCATCACCGTGGCCACGCCGCCGAAGCCAGCAGCCCCCCAGCAGGGCGCCGGCCAGACCCCGGCCAGCGAGGGCAAGAAGAAGCCTGAGCCCCCCGCTGAGGTGATCGAAGTGCCCAAAGCTCTGCCAGCAGAACGAGCCGAGCAGAGACGAGCGCTGGTGGAGATGTGTGTCCGCGTTCTGGTTCTCTGCCTCAGCCGCTTCCCTCAGCACTACAAGTCTCTCTACCGCCTGGCCTACTTCTACACCAACAGCAAGACTCATCAGGTCGGTTTACTATTACACCTCTCTGCTGCATCACTGCCAGTATTAAGGGTAAATATTTGGGGACAAACACGCTAAGATGTGTTGCGGATTTATTGTTGTACTGAGCAGGACTGGTCATTCTATGTATTTCTTTATTTATTTTATTGGACCTGTGAGCACTGCAGTGATGCATTGACTTTGTTGGCTGTAAGCCTCTGTGGGCAGAGGTGTGGGTGGTTGCGCAGTCCTCCATCAGCCAATTTGGCATAGGAAGACTGCATTGAGCTTTACTGTGATAGCAACCTTCTGTCAGCACCGTGTTCAGTACATTGCAGCTCCAGCGAGGCGTGTCGCAATAAATCAATTAATCGAAATAAATTAAAACGAGGGCTCGATAATTTCAATTTGTGTGATTGTTTCTCTCGTGTCTCTCTCTCTCAAAGACAGGATGACAAAAGTTCTCAGTCTGGTGGACCGGTCTCAACTAGCCCTCTCTTTTTGAAGGACAGTTGTGTTTATAGAGAGTTTTGTATGTGTTTTATTTGCTATATTGGTTGTTTTGTTTCTTTGGATATTTAAAATGTCTTCCAGTTCCAATGTGAAATGTTTGCTAGATATTACAGTTTATTGATCTTTGAGAAGGTGTACTTGCATTATTATGCCATGACATTACTTGAAAAGCATCATCATTTATCACAGGAACTTACCATCCAGCGAAATGTATCGTGACAGGCGTAGCTCCGGCTCATAAGAACAAGTTTGACCTTTCTGCTTCTGTGGCCTCCGGTATTGCTGTTCAATAATTACAATTATCCTCATTTTGTGCTGCAAAAGGAAGTTTGATAAATTTGTGTCTGCTAAGCTGAAAGGGAAAGGTTTGTGGTTTATGTAATTCTTTGTAACACTTCCTTTTGGTTTTTCTTTTTTACAGTCAGTGGAGTTTTCAGCAGTTTGGATGAAAGCGAATGTACCCTGGCAGGGACTTGATGACAGTCATTTGATGTGTGGCTGTTGCTTAGCTGCCCTCACAGCGTCGACACGTCCAGCGTTAAAAGCCTCTTTTCCACTTGCGCTCTCGTAAAGTCTTCTGCTCGCATTGACTGGCCGTTTTTAATCCTCACGCGGAAAAACGGCGGCGAGGGGAGTCTTTGGTTTTCTGTGCCATAGCTTTCGGGGGGAAGGGGGGGAGGTGGCACCAAGTGGCTTTGGGTCCCTATCTTTTCAACCATGTCTCTCGTATCCACACTGATTTGTGAGTCACTGTGCTGCGAAGAGGTCTGCGTTTTCCTGATTGCAAATGAGCAGTCCTCTCCTCTTCTCATTTAGATTTATTGGGTATTCATTTTTTGTGTTTGTGTCTTTTGGTGTGAGTCTCTCTCTGTGTGTGTGTTTATTCAAAGTGTACATGCAAATAGATGTTTCTTTTTTTTCTTTCATTTATTTTCCATCACAGAACCTACAGTGGGCCAGAGATGTGTTGCTAGGAAGCAGTGTCCCATGGCAACAGCTGAAGCACATGCCAGCACAAGGACTTTTCTGTGAAAGAAACAAGACAAACCTGTTCAACGTAAGTCTCATGTATGGCTTATTTGAAGTCGTTTCAGGTCACTACACTTTGTTTTTACATTTGAGCCTTAATACAATTCAACACTTAAAGAGTTAAAAATCCTAATTTCCAAGTATGAAAAGCTGATATTAAAGCTGGAGTAGGGAGTTCTGAAAAAAAAACATTGACTTAGCCTGAAAATTTGAGCAAACACGCTGTACAGGTCCCTCCCCCGTGCTCTCTTCTCCCTCCACAGCGAAGCCTGGCGAGAACGCCTTAAATAAATTTTCCTGTAAAGTTGTTTCTCCTCCACTAGCACAGATGTAGCACAACGACAAACTTGAACAACACTGCTTGCTGAACAGGAGTGAGGCGTGAGCATTGCATTCAAGAGCGTGATTGACAGTGCTAAGTCATCTCTCTTGGCTCTGATTAGTTATTTCTTAACAATGGAGGTGTATTTCTGCAAATAGCAGTAGGACAACTGAGAGCATCCAGAGGAACTTCATTTTTATAACAACATTCAGTTGCTATAAAAGGCTGTATATGTGAAACATGCCTTAAAAGAAATTTGACTGCATAATTTAACACCTTGAAATTGGGCCTCTGTCTCTTTAAGAACCTTCTGCTCTTTCTGACGCTTCCCCTTCAGCACGTCATCACGAAATCGCTTCTCTTTCAAGTCTTTATCATGGTTCTTACCAGCGGTGCATTGAGAAGTAGCTCATATAATGAGTCCAGCTGATGTGCAGTTCCACCAGGTGTTTGCTAATTGCTTCTGGCTAGTCTGAAGGAGCTGGGTGGTGAAGCTGAGGGGTGCTCTGTAATTCTTAAGCTCGGCATGGAAACTGCATCTCGAGATGGCGCTCAGTTGCATCACTTGTTTTGCGCAGGTGAATGGTTGCCATGGGAAATTAAAGGAGTTTTGCATGCATGAAAGCATTAAAAGCAACACTCAAGTATGGTTTTGATGAGGAAATAACATAACATGATGTGAAAACTGCCCTTTTAAATCGACTTTAATCCATAGAAGCAGTATGATGCAAACATCTAGCTGTTTCAGAAAGCTAACTTGTGTCATGCTTTAAAAAACAAGGCTCTGTGATGTCTCGTGTCAAGGTTAGCATTTGTCTACAAAGGCCCTTGCTTGTGTAGTTTTCTTCCACAGTGTAACGTGTGTAACTATGTTATCCTTAGGGGTGTGGTTGTCATTTGTTTCTGACGTTATGACAGACGGGACCTGTCCAGGTTATTTAACCCACTTCTGTGTCTCCTAACTGCTGGGATAAGTGCCAGCTCTCAAACTGCCATCAGTGTCTTTCACCACCAGAAAGATTCCCAAACAGTTTACTTGTTTGTTTTTGTTGGACTTTCATTTCAGTGAGAGGAAAAATGATCTGGGAGTTTCCCTTCGATCAGTCGTCACATACAGCCGACTGACAGCTCAGCCCAACCAGTAGGGAGATGGGGTTTTCTTCATGCTAAATGGGACTAAAAATATTTGTGCACAATATTTCTGACAGAGAATAAAAAAATGGTTTGAACCATTAGAGATTTTAACCACTACATTCTAAAATGGCGCCTCTCGTGGTGGCATTAAGTTAGAATTGTTTTGTTTTACATTAGCTCTGATTTGCTCTTTTTGTAGACCATTTTTGGCTCTTGAAAGTAGTCCGACAGGAAAGAGGGTAATGAGAGAGGGAGCAGACATGCGGCAAATGTCACCAAGCTGGGAATCGAACCTGCGACTACTGCCATGAGGACTAAGGCCTCAATATGTGGTTCGTGCTTTGCCCCGGCTCCACAAGCATTATTTTTTTGGTTGAGTTTGTTGCATGATTAATCCCTATGGTTTTGGATGTTGTGCATCTTTATAGATTTGTCCTTTTACTTGTTTGACTTCTGGACAGTTGCTATAGTGTTTAATCATGGCAACATAGTTTTGTTTTTACTACTGCAAGCAGGTGGTTTTAAAGCTCAAACAATACCTAAACTATGACCCCAAGTCCCAGAGGACTTGAGAAGGAGGCTTAATGGATCCAGAGTAGAAGCAAAGAGCAGAGAGAGAAGGAGGAACTTCAAAGCCTCTTGTCCATCGATCATAACGCAACATCTCTTTAAGGAGGGGCGGCACAAGAAGTTGAGGTGGATTAGCAGAGCTTGCCAACAGCTGACAATGTCATCCAGGACATTTTATTGTGACATATTGTCTCTACTCTATAAATTTGTTGTTGGCATACCATGGCTGTTATTAGATCAACAGTCTTTAGTCAGAGGCTTCTGTTTCAGATTTGTTGCATGACTGACTGCTATTGGAGATCCTTCCTGCCCACAGCATCATCATCCACGATGCCTCTTTGATATGAGTTGCGACATTTAATTTCCCTTTCAAATAAATAAATCTTGAGTTTAATTGAGTAATGGAAAATGTATTGCTTGAAAGTCTGCAGAACCCTGATATACCTTCAAACCGGTCCCTGACTTCTTCTTTTTCTTGTTAGAGTTTAATTAAACCATGCGACCTATTACAGTTGTATTTTCCCCTCACATATGATCCCCCTGAACTAATCCCCAACGGATTAGTGGAAACGGACACTTCTTCATTTGTTGTAACACAATAGGAGATTGTTGCCTCTCAGAATGACAAAACCAATGTCGAGTCACTAGAGCTGCAGTTTAAATTATTAAATCATTGTTCTCCATGTCAATTTATTTATGTTTTTCACTTGACATGGCCACGTGACATGCATTTTTCATCAGAGCCTTTGACCTCATTCAGTCACTCTCTTCGGTAGCGAACAGTCGGTTTGACGTAGTTGAATCTTTGGGCTGCTGAGTGAAATGCTGATTTCATGGAAAGCTCCCGGTAACAGACTGTGGATTTGATGTGGGCCGGGTCTGAGCTGGAGAAGAACTCTGCCATGCTCTGGCTCCCACTGGGTTCTCACGGAGCCCCTTCTGGATGCAAACCTGCCACCGTGGCTCACCAACTGTTTGAGCTTTACCGTCCTCTTTGAACCAAACCCGCTGTCCCAGTCATATTTAACATTTAACTGGGATCCAACACACACACACATTTTCCTTTGTTCTGATATCTAGTAGCTATTACAGAATCAGAGTTTCTGCAAAATGTATTTTGTTTTGTCTCTACACGTGAAAACAGGACTAAAACTAATCAAAGTAAATTATAATGACAAATACCTGTTGAAAATAATATCTATCTTTGTTGCCAAATAAAATTAGCTAATGATTTTACTAGTCAGATCAATCAATTAGATCTGACTACGATCAAATATAACTGTAGTCGACACTAGAAGTTCTAAATTATTTTCCATTCTAGGATAAATATTTCCTTTAGGTTTAAGCAACATAAAGTCTATGACTTCTGGGTTTTTTTTAAGTTGCAGGAAATTTAGTCTACTGGAATTGACAGCTAAGAGTAAAAGTAAAAATACATTTTAAAAGTTAGAAGTTTGACTGAAACTAAATCAAAATGTGTGGACAAAATCCCAAATCAGAATTTTCTTTTTTTCCTTCTTTCTTTCCTCCTTTTTTTTGCCCATATGCAACCCATGTCCAACTATTTTAGGGCATTTTGAACAGTCTAATTCTGATCTCATCACCCAAAGAAAAAAAAAAATTTGATTCACGGCGCTTCCTTATGTAGTGCTAAGTTGGATATGTATTTGACAAAGCGCCTGCAGACTGAACAGTCATGTTGCATTTCATGTCATTGACGTGAGACATGCATCATAATTCTGTGCCAGCAGACGGCAGATGCGATAAGTTAGGACGTAAACAAAGGCTGACAATTTTAACTATAAACTTATGAAAAAATTCTGTCAGCAAAGAGCATCACGTCACAATCCCACCACTCCCAACTGTGACTGCACATCCAAACAGACTTCTCCACAGAAATTCCAGTCAATTCTTCAACAAAGGACATTGCTATTATTTGTATTTCTTTATCAGCTTCTCTCTTCTTATGATCTTGAGACAATACTGTCGGCTTCCGTTGCTGAATAACTTTAAAATCGATCCATAGTCACCTCTGTCCATTATTACTCCCGTAAAAAAGTGCGCTTCTATGTGACATGCACATTCTTATTCGCCTTGGGGTCGTAATCCATTCACATGGATCTGATTGCGGTCAGATCATTCAGTAGCATGAACGACTACACAGAAAAGAAAAACAAAACACTGTTTTGCAAATAAGAAATGCATTCTAGACGACCAATAAAAGGTGATTCTACAAAGTGTTGAATCACTTTTTGTATTTGTATGTATTTACAAAAATACAAAAACCGTAATATAGGTCATTTTGATGAGTAGGATCTTGTCGGACCGCGGCTAAAGAGACTCTTAGAACTCCTCACAAGAGGGTGAAAGCTGCATTGTGTGGGATACCATCACACATTGTGTCATCATACTCAAAATACTGTGGCTGCGAAAATGCAAAAGACTCTCTTTGATGTGGTTTGTTTGTCCCCTTTGGGCTACGGTACTGACCTGGTGTTACAGTGAGAAGGAAGCCTCAGTCCACTAACGGGTCACTTTTGAACATCAGAAACCCTTGAACGGTAACAAAAACAATCTATTTCTTATTTCCGTGGGATTTACTCTGCCTATAGATTACTCTAAAACTTCCTCACTGCAGCTTTACTTCTACATCCCCAAATGTAGGTTACGGTGCCCCACATTGACCTCATGGTTTGGCTGACTTACATTTACTGGGGCCTCCATAAAGTAACCTACATACTGCTGTAACAAAATGAGCCAAACTTGGCTGTGTTGCATTATTTATAAAAGATTTCTAGAAATAGCCCAGGTTTATCTAACCAATAAACATGTGGGTGATTTATGCTTGAGCAGAAAACGTAATGCTGCCTCATATAAAGGTGTGGTAATGTCAATATTGTGATAACTGGAGCCTTTGGTTTCTGTTTCTGTATATTTACACGAGCAGATTTTTTTGTTTTTTATTTTTTGGGGGCGGGGGGTGCCTTTCACCCTTAACAGATGTTTGTTTTTGGAGTTGAATTGTGCAGAGTAAATGGCGCATAAAATGTGCAACAGGTTTTGAAATATTACTTTCTTTTATTTTCTTAAAAGAAAATGGGGCATTTTGACAGGACTGTATAGAGGGTTTCCACATTCTTAAAAGTCTTAAATTCATCATTCAGAAATTAAGACCTGAAAATGTCTTAAATTCTTTTTTTTTTCCCACAAATGAAGGTGGACTTAAATCAATCAAACATTACATTTTGTTGAGGCAGAAATATTTAACCTCATGTTTTTTTTTGTTTGTTTATTTTCTGGCGGGACTTTGCGTCAAGCAAAAGTTATCTTGATTACATTCTGTGACTTGAGCCGATTGAGGCTACCGCTAACAAGCTGCTAATACACCCTTGCTAGCTAGCTGTTTTTGCTCCTATTATGAGTAATTACAAATCTTCTGCTGCCTACAGCCACAAACAAACCCCCAAAATTTCTGTTTTTGCCAATCTTGATTATAATACAGCAAAATCTCCAAACCATTATCTGTATTTTACAGTTTTTTCTGTCTTAAATTTCATTCAAGGTGGCATTACAAAGCTCTTTAATTTTAATTAATTTGACTTGCTAAAACCTGCAGTTACTCTATTCTCTTGTAGTGGTGAGTTTATTTGCAGAGATTTAAAAACAAAAAGCATCAAAGATATAATTTTTTAGTATGTAATCCCGAGACTTATTGTATTATAGTTATTCCCAGAAAGGGTTGAGGCTTACTGAATATGATGCGTGACTCTCGAGCCGTTTACGACTATATCGGAGTCGTCCGTGTTCTTTCACTTTTACGTCGTGCTTCCTTTCCGCACACCACGCACATACTTGCATCTTGCTTCTTACATATTCTTCCTCCCACCGGTGCTCACTCTGAGAAAATGGATGTCAGTGTTTTTTTCTCTTTCTTTTTTTTTTTTTTTTGATCAGAATGAGTCTTCCTAGACAATTTACCTGTGTCTAGCAAGGCCCCCCGAGTCTTGTTGCATTAGTTGAACCCACTCCTCGGGGGGGCGGGGAGCAGTTACTCTTGCACTACTTGCTGTGGTTTGACGTGTGACTCAAACATTTGTGTGTGTTCAGCTGTGCAATGTTCTGTGGGTGGAGCCTTACTAAGGAGAACATTGTTTTGGTTTGATTTTTTTTTTTTCTATGAGGAAGAGTAATGTTTCAGTGAGTCTATGTTGTGGAAGTTGATGTTTGGATTTGGATTTGTTAGAGGGTTTTTCCTGGCTGCCGGCATGCATTCCTTTGCCGCCGTTTTACTCCGTTTAGCTGGTGGAGACTTGTTCTTTCACTGACACAACAGGAAGCAGGAAAAACAAGGTGTGTTTACCCTGTTTGTGGGGGTGGGCGTGTGTGTGTGTGTGTGTGTTTGCTGGCCAGCTGGAGAGCCACGAACACAGTTTAGAGGAAAAGGTGAGGGCTGCTGTCCTGCACAGCTACGTCCGTTAAATGGAGGATTTAATTTTCAGAACATTTTGATTGTAATGTTTGTGTTTTTTCCTCTTGTTGTACTGATTGAGCATCTCAGAATAGATTTTCCTTTAGATCTGTTCATGTTCTTTTCCTGTTGCTCAGTCTACAGGTTGATCACGCTCTCAACCCCACCCCTAGTTTGTTTTTTTCCCCTCCACTCCTCTCCTCTCTGTTTCGTTCTTTCTCCTCATTACTCTCTCTTTCTGTCACTGCCCTGTTGGTGTGTATGTGTGTGTGCATATGATGTGGGTGTACACTAATGGGAGGGCTTTTCTCCTCCAGGCTCCGATTGGCTGGCAAAGGCCCACAGTGATTGGGCCTTCTGCTCTATATAGTGGGAGAGAAAGAAATCGAGGAGGAGGGGGGAGGAGGAGAGAACTCCAGCAAGCTGGGGTCAGAGTAGAGCGCAGCTAAAGTGCGTGGGCGTTTTTGTTTTGAGATGGCAGGGTTTGAAACCAGGAGAGGATCGAGTCAGCTCGTCTGTCAGCGGCATCCCGAGCTCATTGCCCCTGACTCCGCTGCTGTCTCCCGTCTTGCCAAGGCAGCTGCCATTCTCTTTTTTCTGTTCCTCTGCTGCCATGTGCAGCTGTGCTTCCCTCCTCCTCTTCTTCTTCTCCTCCTCCTCAGTGGCTCCCGCCACCCCAGCACCCGAACGCAACCCGCCACTTGCTCTTAGAGCGTGAGCCTCGTGGGGTTTTTTTTTTTTTTTTTTTTTTTTCTCTCAGGGTGGAGGCGCTGCCAGGGCTGCTGGTGCTAGCAGGAAACTGTCCAAAAGAGTACTAGCACAAGCGCTGTGGAGTAGCTTTATTTGGTGATGGTGAGTTGCTTTGTTGCCTTTTCTTGTGACTTGCACAATATAATTCCTGTTTCTAAGCATGCAGAGCTGCTGAAGAACAGGTATTTTTTTTCCTCTCTCTATCTGGACACTTCCTCAGGAATTGTCCGGTTCCTTGCAGCTCTACCTGCGTCTAGCAAGGCCCCCTAAACGGCTTTTGTGAAATTCTCGTGACTGACTGAGCTGCAGTTGTTGGGCGAATGTACTGAACAGTTTGTGCAACTTTTCCTCTGTTCGTCGTTGGGCTTTTCCTGTCAATAGTGTCGTGTTAAAACACAATCAGAACAAGTAGATTGGGTCAGTTGGGTTTTGGATGTGGCTCCAGATGTTTGTTTAAAGCTTGCAAATGACCAAGTTTAACTTTTATGTTGTTTATCTTCAAGGAAAGAAATATATGTGATGGCTGCATTTAGTTGAAATATTTGTGATGAATTCTTTTGCCAGATACATAAAAGTCAAGATGTGTCAGAGTTTTGCTGCCAGTTTTTCATTTCTCAGTTTTTGTAAAGGTTTGACCTGCTGACACAGATTGGAGTCAAAACGGTTTTCTTTATAAGAACATCTAAAAACAGTGGTGTTGTTTTTCGTTTTATTTTTCCATTCCCTTTCTTCCACAAATAATCATTAATTTATTCAAATTCACAGCAGAGGCAACATCACACCCCATGAGTGAGAAAGCATTTGCTTTAAAAACTATCTCTAGCGTCTTGGCTGTTAGCACAGTTAGCGCTGATAGAGTGGCTTGCATTACTAAAACATCAGCCTCTGTGGTTTTTGACTAGAGTGAAGAGATGCGTGTTATCACAATGATACTAATGAAATTGCAGTGGTGATACTAATTATAATTAATGCACTTTTTATTTGTCTTTACACAATTAGGAGCAGCTGAACTCCATTCAGCTGCCCAACTATATTATTGCTAAGAAGTGTAAACTTGTGATAACGTCAAAGATGATGTACTGCCAAAAATCTCTTTGGGTCCATGTGCGCTCGCTGTCATTGCAATAACAATTGAGATTTATTGTCTTATGCAGCTCTCGTACGGATGTAGATTCTCATCATCAGATTTCTAAATTCAACATGACTCTTTGCAGAGATCGAAAGACTAAAATTGAGGAATTAGCTCCTTGCTATCCACTTTGTCTTGCTCTCTTTCTGTTAACATGGAATCAGTGTGTCTCGACATGTTGTAGGAAATACTTTTCTTTTTTACTAGCTCCTTACATCTTACTGCCAGTGAAAGTGAAAAATGACTTCATTCATCAGTAACAACTTCCACACCGAAGTGTGCAGCATTTACAAATGGACGATTCCCTAATTGAAAATCGATGTTTTCTCGTTGGCTAACATCGTAGCACGTTCACGTCTAAATGTTTGACTTTATGGTCCTTAAAAAAGACAACAGATTCTGACAGTGTTTCCTCTTGTTCGCTTTGCGTCTTGATCCCACACTGACGGGTTCGTGATGTGTTGTTATATCCGTGCCAGAGCTGTCACCGTTTTCCAAGCAGCCGTGATTTTTTTTTTCTTCTCCATCCCTGACTGAAAACAAGTGGAGGGAGGGGGAAAAAAAAAAGAGACGCTTAAAATTATTGCAGTAAAAGTCTTACAAATCTGCTTTAGTTGGTGGGTTGCAGAATAATCTGGGTAAAGCCATGGCTCTGCTTTCCCTAAAGAGATTTGTTGTCATAGGATGGTACTCTGATGAAGAGCAACTCTTCCGCATTAGACATGTCTTTTTAAGTGCGCGCTCCCCCAGCCCCCGCCACCACCCACCGAGCTTGTTCCTCTCTTGTTAGAGGCTTTTCATAATCTGTACATTGAAAGGGTAAACCCTTCCTAAAGCTCTGCTTGATTCCATCATGTAACAATAACAAATCTTCTAATCAGACAGGCATTAGTCCCGTATTCTCCTTAGGAGTGTTTTTGTAGACATCTGTCAAAAAAAACGAGCTCAGGCCTTATCTTAACATAGCTTTTTAAGAAAGAACAACAGCGTATCATTGAGAATTCACTTTACATTTTTCAAAGCACAAATGAAAAATAAAAGTTTAGTAACTTCTTTTTTTTTTTCCCCCCTCAGAAAACTGTGTTTTGTTCAGATAACCCGATCTGAAGCTTTCTTGCTTCGAAGGTTGTGAGTCCGTCCCAAGGATTTGTCTTTGTTGTGTTCCTCTCCACTGGCTTTGAAAATGTCATCTGACAATCTGGAGTTGTCTGTTAGGGGCGCCCAGATCCCTCTTGCCTCCAGCAGGAGCGGATGGCGCCATCTCATTTGTTTAGCTCCATCCTGATACTGTCGTCTATCTTTTTTTTGTGTGTCACACACATTTCTCTGAGTATGCGGCCTGAGCTCTGGGACACGTGATTTTTCTGACTGTAGCTCATTCCTCCGCCCGAGCACCATCTGCACTGGAGTCAGTAACTTCAGAGGACCTCGGCCCGCCTCGAGTCTACCTGCTGAGAGGACATGTGCTCTCTGCTAAAGGACGCTTCCATCAAAAAAAAATAAAAAATCCCTCATCAGTTCTTGGCAGCTTGTCTGCCGGTTTGTTACAAGTGTTGGACAGAACTGGACTCTAATGAGGCTGGCCTATCATGTGTACCTAGAGAGAAAGTTTCCCCCAATTCCTCTCTGTCCACCTGGTTCAGGGACCAGATCGTCCACAGTGTCTCTCCGGAGGCTTTTCTGTCTCCTCATTAGGGCTTCTTTGAATGGCGTGAACTTCACCTCCACTAGTTCTCCCTCCTACATTTTTTCTTCTCTGTCTTGTTGCTAATTGTTTCCACGTGTCAGAAACTCTATTTGTCTTAAAGGCAAAGAGAGGGGCATGCAAAACCAGGCTTGGATTAAGAAACAGGATTGTTTTTTAAGTACTTGCATAACTGGTTTATTTTATATTTAGCATTGGCTTGATATAATCATTAACGCCCACATTCATGGTGAAAAGGAACGAGGATGTCCCAATCCGGGTTTTTTTTTTGTCCCTGATATCAATCAAAGATGTTTAGCAATGGGGAACACGGAGTAAAGTACTAGACACTGCGTATTCAATAAAACATCACATTGCAAACTGAGATAAGGTATAAAATTACCTTACCTTACCTTATCCGGTATTGCATGGTCTACATTGTGATTTTTGAAGCTCTCACCCACGACATTTTAGATAACAGTCACTCTCTGTTTTCTTGATAGTAGCAAAGTTTCTGCAGATCAGCCTCAACTTTTCCTAGTTTTGACAATTTTGATAATTTTTCCTGAATCACCAAAGACATTCATTGCTTTAAGTAGCGTGTCATATCTGGTTTGTTATTATATTTTAGATGCAGTTTGTTGAATGCGCTGCTGGCCAATGGTATAATTTAGCCAGTTTGAAAGACTTGCACTGCCTTTGATGCTCACAACATATATTGATCGATAACCAAGATACTAAGATTCAAGAAAAGGGAGAGGACATCATGTTATACCCGACGTCGAAGAGCAAATGTGTTTTGATTGAAGTCTTTGAACAATAATGCCGTTTGGGCATCACAATGTATCGTGAATGTGTCATCATCACATCAGTATGTTCAATATTTATATTGAAAAGCCTGTTTGGAGTGCAGGTATTGTTGACTATATTCAAAGAGTTACGAGCTTGTACTTTACATATTAGTCAGTCTGACGGCAGGCGCTCATGTCAGACAGAAATAGCTTTGGCCAACATGCTAATGATTGCAGAGTAATGGAAACGCATTCTGCGAAAGAGAGGAAAGAAAGTATTTCACACCCGTTACCGTTATCACAGTACTAAAAGATATAGCTGCCATTACAAGATTGCCTAATATCGTACAGTCTTCCATAAAGACAATGATGTTTGTCTTCGCACCTATGTTTTCTTCTTCTTGCTCAAGTCGGGCTAATTTGTCTGTGAAAAGTAGCTTACCTAGTTGGGGTATTTGCAAAAGTTGGAAATTACTAGCTTAGAAACCAGCTCATACCTTCTAATGTGTTTGTTAATAAAATCTCAGATTTGCCTGAATTTACTCCACATGATATATACTGGTGTCAGTAACAGCGTTTCCCATTACACTGGAGCAGTTGTAAAAACTTTAGATGTTTACCTCTTTTTTTTTTTATACACAATAGGCTACATGATGGTGGGGATCAGACGTGTACCCGCTCCATAATGCAATATTTGATTGTATTCCAGACAATCAAATATAACTCATGAAATATATGAACATTAATCTTCCTACCTTGTAAAAAGTGTTTGCTGCAAATTTGTAAATACACCAAGGATTATAGCACACTATGACCATTTTTACAGGGAAATGAACTAAATAAAAGGAATATTATTAGGAGTTAAGTTTTACATTTCGCAGGAGTTAACGGGTGCATTGGTTGTTTTTTCTGAGTTGTTTTTCCGCTTCCAGAAGACCATAATGTTGCAGTAGTCTGGAATGCTATGCTAACACTAGCATGTATCCTTTCTTTTTTTATATCACTTGTTGATAAGTAGGCTTTTTAACTGCAGTTGGGATTTCAGAAAAAAATTATTTTTCTCCTTGCTTTGTAAATTTATTCCTTTGTTTTCTTACAAAATATCAAATGGCAAAGTCATAAAAGGTAGTGACTGCTGTTTCAATTTTCCTAAAGATGTTGGTATACCTGAACCATGTGTTCGGAACAAAGCATAAAGACCGGGTCACATGACATAGGTCCTGCCTAGACTGCTGATTATTTAAAAAAATCCTTATCCAGGGCAATGAGCCCATACCTGGGATTAGATCAGGACATCCATAGTAAGAAGTTTTAAGTGGAAATGTTTGCAGCAACATTGATGATGATGTAACAGTAAAACCTAACATCCTGCTTTGCTTTGTGTCTCCCTTCTCCCTCCTCAGGGCATCTGGCGTATTCCAGTGGATGAGATTGATCGCCCAGGAAGTTTTGCATCTCATATGAACCGCTCTGTCGTCCTCTTGTTGGAGGTGCTGTCTCAGCTCAAGGATCACAACACACTGCTAAAAGTCTCTTTCATGCTACATAAAAACCCCGACCAGGGAAAGTAAGGACACCACTTGTGCAATTACACCAGTTTTATGTGATGATTTGTTTTTTGGCTTCACGACGTCTCTTCTCATTTTCCCACGAAGGAAATATTTACGGGATGTCGATCGCCAGGTTTTGGCCAAGAGTGCATTTTTCCTAACTGTAAAAGTCCTGGAGGACAACCTGAGCAGTCTCACGGGGGTAAGAAGGAAGGAACGTGTTGCAAAACGCACCAACAGCCGCGGCTGGTTTGTGGTCGCAGACGTCCGGCATGCTCCTACTTCATGTTTTGACAGCTTCTGCTTTCTTTCAGGTGTCTGAGCAGCTGCACAAAGCGCCCGCGCCCTCCATGGGGGAGATGACCACAACGGACGCATCCAGCAGGCCCGGCTCCGACGACGGCAAACATGTGCTGCCTAAGAAGCCCGGGCTTACAGAGGGAGCCTGCGTTTCTGATACTGGACCCAGGGAAGCCTCGCAGGCTCAGCTGACTCCGCCGCCAGCAGCAGCAGAGAAAGGGAGTATAACTCAAGAGGGCTTCCCTGGGAAGCCGGAGACCGCCGGGAACGACGGGAGCAAAGCTGGGCCGGACGAGCCGATGGAGATGGAAACCTGCCTCTGGAGGAAGCCCTCTACCACCACAGACTCTCCGGGCAACCAAGCAGAGACGGAGGCCTCCCTGAGCGGCTCGGAAGCACAGCAGAAAGTAACTGAAACCAGCCGGGCGCCACCAGAGCTGTCTCTGGAGGAGCTGAGCATCAGCTCGAGACAGCAGCAGACGCCACAGACGCTGTCAGCCGCACCAAAAGTCACGGTGGCTGCAGGTGTGACCGATCAGGCCTTACTACGAAAGCCAAACAGGAAAAGGAAACTTATAGAGGATGTGGAGTCCGGAAAAACCCTGCTGCTCGATGCCTACAGAGTTTGGCAGCAAGGGCAGAAAATCATGACCTACGACCTGGGTCGCATTGAGAAGATCATGTCCGAGACATACATGCTCATAAAACAGGTAAACCTCTCAAATATGTTGAGTGCTGGCCTCTCCTGTGTATGCATGACCATACTCTCCACTGTTGTTTTCTTGTTTGTGCAAAGTCATTTGTTCTGAACATGAACCCTCTTTACTCAACTTCGGTTTGTTGGGAAACCCCTCTACTAACAGAATTAGTAACAAAAGAAGAGGGGCTTTCCCTGATTTGCGTTTTCAGGTACTGCTACAAAGCGCCACATTATTATTATTATTTTTTTTTACGCTCTATAACCTAAATTCAGCCTTTGTGATTTCTATCACTTTGCTCTTACTCCTTCAGCAGGAAACTGAGTCTAAGCATAGCTTTTTATGTATTCATATCATGAAATGGCACTTTTATGCAGAAATAACTAGGTCACCTCTGTGCCAGACATGGGCGGGTGTCTGATATCAGGGTAAAGTGAGGTTTTAGGTAGAGCTGCAAATATTTAGTCATCACAACAACAGTGTAAGCAACATGCATATCATGAAGACTGCAGTAATTATTCACTAATTATGCCATAAATCCAAAATCTCTGCTTGTAAAATATTTGGCGACACTTGTTGTTTGTGTATCATTATAAACTTTGCTAAGATTAAGACGTGGTATGGCGGAAATGTCCCCGACCAGTGGCAAAAGAAGCGACTTGTTCAATAAAATGCTGCTGTTGAAATGCAAATAATTCTCCTCCATTTTCTGGACAGACCGCTCGTCGTCTGCGGTTTTTTGTTTGCTACAATCTCAAAGCAGAAAGAGTGTAAATATCAACACTTTTTAATTGTTTCTTATTTATTGCAAGTCATGCCAAAAAAAAAACAAAAAACATGAAGTTCTGAAATACTGCTACGGGTAAGTCGTGTTTCAGTCAGATCTGGACCGTTCGTCTATAATTATGTCCAGTCGAAACCAGATGTTTTCTGTTATACACTCTATAATAGACTGCAACTATAACATTTCCTTCAACAAACAAAATTATGTCTCCTGAAAGCACCTCCTATATTATAGCCAGTCTTACGAACAGTGAATTCGTTGTAGTCTGCTGCCTTTAATTACCTTTTTTTTTTTATTCTACACATTAGTGCTACTGTTGTTTTGTTTTGATTCACTCCTAAGGTGACGATATAAAAAACAAACAAAAAAAATAAACGGGGTCACGTGTTTCAGACAAGGCAGCGCTTCCTGCCATCAAACTGTCTCGGCTCGACAGGTGACAAATGTCAGCGACTCACTTTTTGCCAATAAAGAGGTTCAGCTAGACGTCATCCGTGCACGCAGCTCCGCCTCGTAAAGAGCAGGGGCTGGAAGCTCCTGGGTGTAATCAAACTCTGTCTCTTAACGACATTGTGCCGGTTCTTCATCCATCAAAAGCCCTGCTGCTTCTCCAAACTCCCCTTAGTCTGACTCAGTCTTATAAGAGGTTCACTCACTCCATAAGTCCCCTTAATGCCTGTGATTTTGAAATTTCCCTTCACTACAGCAATTAAAAGAATTTCAAACATTGACTGTCTGGCGGGGAACTCGTTTCTCCCTCGATAAATATTATAACTGTGATTGGGGGAATAAATCAAAATGAGCCACTTAATGGCTCTCATTGCTGCCAGAACATTTTGCTGTTCGGTTCTTGTTACGTGAGGCAAACTCCGCCGAAGCCCCACCCCCTCGGTAGGGAGATGGATTCCTTTTTTTGAGAACCTTCCAGCTGATATAAGATTTTAACAGAAGCGGAACATGGAGCCTACGCCGGTGGTGTGTGGTTTTAACAGCGAGAGTCTGAAAGGAGGCAGACGTGAAATTCGAGAAGCATGTTCAAACTGGACTTGGCTTAAACAACTAATGAAGTGGTTTGCAAAAAAAAAATTTAAAAAAAAGAGAACATGCTCGAGGATGGGGCTCGAAACCTTTGCAAACGGCCTGTTGCAGGGAACACGGCCGCAGTCGGTTCGTATAGCTGTTGGGTCTGCAGCATTGTGCTGTAGCTGAGGCCGCAGACTCCCACACTGCCTGGTTCTTGTTTCTCTTCTCTAATTATCAGAAGCTTTGTTGAAATCCTTCGGGTTCTGATGCACAACGCGATCCTGCTGCTCCGTGCTGATGCCCTTACTCTGCCTGTTTGCCCCAGGTCGATGAAGATGTAGCTCTGGACCAAGCAGTGAAGTTCTGCCAGATACAGTTGGCCACCCCAGCACAAAGACAGGTAAGGCTGAGTTTTTCCACCGGCTCTTTATCTCTTCGGTTCCTTTTTCCACTGAGTTAGATCTCCAACACTGATGTTTAATTCCCGCCTCAAAACTTGATTTTAATATGATTCTGATCAGTACTTTGGAGTTTTTTTTATTTTATTTTTTATTCAGTGTCTGATTGTACATGGATGAAAAGCCAAACAAAGAATTAAAACTGCTGTTTTTTTTATTTTTGACAAATGTAGTTTATGTAGTTATCCTTTTACATTTATTGTAGGATAATATAGTCCTTATAAGTCCAAAAGTTTTTGCTCTAAACCAAAGTCTGAAATGTTGGTTTAGAGCGGACAGCTTTGCTGTTCAGCATTTTGTTCCATGATTTGTGGAACTAAAAGAAATTAAGACCTGAAGACTATTCAAGCAATTAAAAGTAAAAATTTTGTACTCGATGTTCAGAAAGTTCCAAAAAGTCCAGTCATTTATGTCTGGAAAAGAATGTGATTTTGAAAAATAAGATAAATACATGTAGGAACAATGTAAATCTGCCAGGATTATGGATATTTTTGACCACAACTGTTGGCCTGGAGTATTAAAATATCAGTTTCCATTGGGAATATTTGCAAATCCAGCATGTTTCGTCAAAGAGAATAAAAAGGCAACTTTGCATTAGTACGGTAAGCCATGCTGTTACCTGCTGAAAGTCTTGCTCTCTCTCGCTGTCCGACAGCCTGAATGGACCCGAGAGCTGTCTCGATTATACAGTTTCATTTAGTGAGCTTCTTTACATCTTTCTCTTGATTTTTGTTTTGTGATTGAGGCAAAACTCAGCTGATTCTAGTCATCGGCTGATTTCCTGGTATTCGTATTTCTTCTCTTTGTGTGATTACAGCAGGTTTAAATATAGATGTTCCATTTTCTTATTGGAGATAAGAATGCAGCATCTGAAATCTGAAATGTGCTAAACTGATTAATAATGCGGTGATTCCAACACTTGAGGTCTGTCCCTTCACGGCCTTGCCAGAGCTAAATATAGCCCCGAGCTTTGCTTTATGCTTCATCTTCAGTCTCTCAGTTTTGGCCAAACATTTCAGTGTTTCCAGCTGAACGCCGACCACTTTCACAACTAGTAAGCCTGTAAAGTTACAGGAACTTAATGTAGCTAAGAGCAATTTAAAAAACCTCATCCAGCTGTAAATTAGCTGTCTTTAGCTAGAACTGCACTTTTGTTTTTTTTTTCCTCCAACATGCTCCTCATCGAATCCTTACTTGCTCTGCTTCATTCTGTCGGAGTCTCCCCCATTCCTCTCTCGTCCCTCCTCCTCCTGCCCACACAGTTATCAAGGGTCTCTCTGCCCACATCCTGTTGTCACGGTGATGTTCCCCAAACCTCCAGTTCATGAGGAGTAGATGTTGACAAAATAAATCAGGTTTTCCCAGTTCTGTGATCCTAATTTCTCAAAGATTCACGTCTGTAATCGTAACTTGACAGAGAGGACAACGAATTTTGTGTTTGTGTGTGGGCAGGGGTAAGGTCTAAATGGGCACTTCTTTAAGCATCTTTCTGTGGAAAAACTGTAATATTTTCCTAGACGTCTTGCAAAAATATTCTCACCTTTTTTTTTTTTTTGTCATATTTTATCACATTACAACCGCAAACCATGACGTTTGTGACCAACAGTAAATATTAAATCAAAGTCAAACGGCACTTTTTCTTTCATATGTTGCTGCCATTTGTATTCAGCCCCTCATACTCTGAAGCCCTTAGATAAAATCCAGTGGAACTTGTCTTCTGGGTAACATTTTTTTAAGAAAACCATGAAACCTACGTATCCATTATTTTCACCTTGCAATTTTAAAAAATAGACATTTCCCCCCAACAAAAAAAATAAAAATGAATAAAAAGGGCCCACCCACCTGAGTGAAGGTAAACAAAGCGAGATATCATGTGGACATGTTTAAACAGGTGACCTGTTCCTATTAGAGATGAAGTGTTCTCCCCTGCAGCGAAGATATGAATCAGCTAATGCTCTCTCAAAAAACCCTTACTCGCCGGCGTTACGCAACTGCTCTTAATGTGATACCGTCGTGCCAACAACTGCTGTCGTGTTTTCGTTTCGGTTGCGCTCCCAAGCAGTGGATCTCGGCTCCCGTCCTCGCCTGCGTCCTACAGAGTCACGCATGTCCTTCCAGCCCCAGCACGGGGAGCGCTGCCCTTATAGGGCCGAGCCAGAGAATCATGTGTGTACGTTAGCTCTCTGCCTTTGATGCCATATTGGGAGGAAAGCGTCTTTTCCTCTTCCACTCTTTTTTTTTTTTTTGTAAATCTGTTTATGCTTCTCACATTCTCCTGAAGAAATGAAATGCTTGAGCTCGTCGGAGAGCCAGCTTAGGCTGCAGCTTTTCCACTCCTGAGTGTGATTAAATGTGACATTTTATTTAATGATGAGGTAATGAATATTTAAAAGTGAAGTTGTGGGTGGAACTGATTCGTGGCTTTCAAGTAGCAATCTGAAAAGTGTGGCATGGATTTGTATGCAGCCCCTCAGAGTGGGTGGGCATTTATCGTGTCCTCCATTAGTGTGATAAACTCTGGCTTATCGTTGTCACAAAAAATTCCAATTAATAATTTTTAAATCCCACAAAACTGCCAGGATTCTTAGTTTCACTATTGCCTCTGCAGTTTTTCAGCAATTTTGAAAATACAATTAAATGCATTTGGGGTGTGTGTGCGTGCGTGTGTGTGTGTTCACTAATTAATCAGACTTCTTTATGTGACTGGTGTCCCAGAAAAGCATATTACAAATCAAATCTGTTTTTCAAGAGCACTGTTTGTGTTTGTGAGGCTACCATTTCTCTGCCATGCAGTCAGAGCCAGACTGTTACTCTAAAAACAAAGTAATTAATATTTCTTACTGTCACCTTTGTCGTTATTACAACAATACTGCATAACAGTGTGATAAAACCTTTCTGTATCGCACGCCCCAACCTGTGCAGCCTCCTTTCACAGCAGTTACAGCTGCAAGTCTTTGCAAAACGAGACAGTGGCTGATTTTCAGACTTTTCCAGAGGTAGATAAGATCTGTGGATAAGATCAGTTTCACATGCAAGTGTCGGCCGATCGCCTCTGATAATAAACGAAGGTATTCCTGCAGCATGATGCTGCCACCATGAGGGTGGGATTTCCAGGGCGTCATCCCAGTATCAAGGCCTTTGCATCAAGTAGCCAGAGTTCTTACCTCCATCTTCCTACTAACTCTGATTAGGTTTCCCACTTCCTGCCAGGTCCCCACAGCATCATGCTGCCACCGTTTCGTGTCGTCGTAGGGTTTCAGTTTGAGCTCGGTCCAATAAAATGCACAGAGGTTTGTGGATGTAAATGTGAGAAAATGTGAAATATAGTCGGCCCCCTTGCACTATACGCTTTCTCATTTCTGAGCAGACCGGAGCAGCGCTTGAGGAGCCTCCGTCTACTTTCTCGCGTTCGCTGCTCCTCCAAATGCACCAAGCCCGACTGACTCGGTGGTTTCTGAGCTGCTGCTGATTAATTCATGAGCTGTGAATCATCAAAGCCGGAGCGAAGCCGCCGCCGCCGCCGCTGCTGCTGAGGCCTGAACGATCCGCTCCTCTCTCAGTGAATATTGCTGCGTGAATCCTGTGGGAAATTTTGCCACACTCAGCTGTGACTCAGAGCACCGTTTGACTTCAACTCCCAGAAGGCCGCTGGGATAAATGGCAGATGAGCCAGATTACCGTGTGCAGAGGGCTTTTGTGATAGCTTCTGCGACGTGTTTGTTAGAGTTCGGTCCAGTGTTTTGTTTTGTTTTTTTTGTTTTTTTTTTTCTTTTCTCTTTCAACCGTATCTTTTTAATTATCGAATTAAGCTTCAGCACAGAAACCCTCTGAAGTCACACTGCGTTTACTTTCCGTGATCCGATAAATGCAGCTGGAACCTATGCAGCAGGCGCCGTTTGCCTTTTTTTTTCTTCTTCTTTCTTTTGTTCGAAATCAAAAACTCGAGAAGGTTTATTCATTTCTTCTTCAACTGTGCTCCTCTGCGTTACCATGACAGCGGCAGTTGGGAGCAGGCTGGCCGTCGTCGCAGGTTGTTTGTGCAGCTCTTGTGTTTCTAAGTGGTCCTCTGAAGAGCGGCCAGGAAAGTGGCTCAGAAGAGCTGAGCCATTCAGCAGCATGCAGGTACCGCAGCCTCCGGTCCCCTCAGGGAGCGCCGCGCCGCATCGCTCCGCTCAGGATATTATTAGCTGGACTAATATCGCTCATGTATGTTGTCTGAAAAGTGCTGTTCTGTTCAGTTTGGATCACCATTTTTTTTTTTTTTTCTTTTTTTTTTCCAGCCTCCAGGGGAAGACGGTGTGCTGCTCTTTGAAGTCCATCTGCTTTAACAACAACAACTCTCCTTGTTTCCTGTCTCCAGCAGTCGACAGGCGACACCCCGACCACGCCCAAGTACACCAAGGAGCACAGGGACCTCTTCTTCCCCGCCGCCCTGCCAGCGCCCGTCCTGCTCAGCCATCCCATCTGCCACCCGCTGCCCGCCCACGACTGCCAGGCCACTGGGGCCTGCGAGCCCCTCAGCAAGGTGGCCCGACCCCAGAGCTCGGGCTTCCACCACGATCAGCCGCAGCAGAGGAGAGCGGCCGGCCAAGCCGCCGCCACGGCCTTCCTCCCACCTGCAGGTACGGCGCCCTAATCCTGACTCATCTAAAAAGCAACTTTATGTTGTCTTTTTTATTTATTTTTTTTTACACAATGGTCTTTCATGTTTACTTTTTTTCCTATGGTGAGAACATCTTTGTTTACAAATGCAAAGAAAAAAACGTGGAAACGAAATGTGAAATAAAACAGGAAGCGGACATTACAGGATGTCCATTCATGCTTAAAAAGTCTTATCTTTATATGTCTAAAATTAAGGCCTTTGTCTTAAATTTATTTATTTATTTTTTAAAACTGGCTACTTTTAAATTTGGTAAATTCAGTTGTTTTTTTTCCTCACTGGACCTTTATGTCGTGCAAAAGTTTGAGTCGCACTCAAACTTATTTGTTGCATTCTGTGACTCGTGGTTGAGTTGCCGCACGGGGAGCGGTAACTCATTGCTAGTGCTAATACACTTGCTAACTAGTTGGGTAGCTAGCTTTTTTTGTGTCTGCCATGGGTAAATGCAAATTTATCATCAGTTATATGGACAAAATTGATACATTTCTGGACTTTTTAAAACCAAAATGGTTTTAAAAAGTGAAACCTGCAGAAATCCTGCTTTATGATCAATTCAAAATATTCAGTGACCTACAATATTCATGTTTGGAGCTTTTTCTGTTTGTACTCTTGTATAATAGTAGATAAAGTTACAATTCCTTAACCAAAACTTTAATAGGAAAAAAAAAATGGAAATTTACATTTGTGAATATGAAATTCAATGTTTGGTTGGCTTGGTTTGGCATTTGATTTCATGTTTTCTTCCACGTGGCCAGCAGGGGGCGCCTGAAGCCCTCCTCAGCAGCATTACATAACAGAGGTCCGTGTGCAGTTTGTGTTTTGCCTTTTGGGCTTTGTCTGTCCCCCAACAGGAGCTTCTGTCAGCAGAGTCCTCCAGACTGAGAGTCTCTTCTGTCTGAATGAGCTTCTGGCCGGATTTGCTTTAATCTCGTCATGAATATTCAGTTTGGGCCGTGTTTAATATCTGCAGGAGTAAATCCATCAACCTGCTTAAATTTACCATCTGATAATCGAAACTTGAAGCTTGGGGTCTTTAACGTCAACATGTTTTCTGGTCACTTCTTCCTTGTGAGTTAGCATTAGCATTTAAATGTTTAATAATGGTTTTAGAGCCTCTTGAGGCTGTTTTGTTGTTGTACACATATGGTGGAGGTTTTACACCGGCTTCTTACTTTGACCCTAAATCAATCCTTTAACATATTAACTTTTTTTTTTTTTTTTTGCAAAAGCTTATTTATTTTCTTTGTACCTTCCAGGACTTGACGCTGTCTTTTACTTCCCCTGAGTTCGGTGACCTTTCAACATGTGCAAATCCACACAAAAGTGTATTTGCATCAGCAGGGATTTACATGCAAACAGTTGCATCCCGCAGCATCTCACCGATGTAAATTATGTAACGGTTTCCAAGGCAACAATCACAGAGACGCAGTTCAGTTGTTGTGGTGTATCCGTTTGCCACGACTGCGGGGGGAATTTTTTATTATTCTTTTTTGCGCTTGCAGGGAATTTAAAAAAAAATTAAACGCTAAGTTTTTGTGATGCAACAAAGCGGAACGCCTTTACACTAACAATAAAACGGATGAACTCAAAGTAAGGTCTGACTTTTCTAGCAGATTTTGAATTCTCTGCAGAGTGAAAGAATATTTTGTTCCCCGTCACAAAATTATAACCTTACAAATTACCCATTGAAACTTTTTTTCTTTACCAGATTTTCTTATTATTGCTGGTTTGTGAAGTAATAAATTCCTAACAATACATGGAAATAAACTGCTGAGTTATTAATTCATCAAAACTTCCCACGCAATCGAGTTTTATCTATTTAATCTGTCCTTTAAATGTTTTAAATAAAATTAATATGTTTTATTACGTTTTTTATTTGGTTATTAAATATGTTTTTAACAAACAAATAATGCGGCATATAATAATTTAACTTGAATTTGTTACATACTAAAATAATAATAATTATATATTTAATTATGTTGTAACATTATGAAAGTAATACAGTTGTATTTATTGTTATAATTATTGTTAATGTTTATTATTTTGCTCCCTATTTGAATTGTCTGAGTCGTCAAATGGATCTAGCATCTTATTGGTTCACCTGCACAGCAACCAATGAGATGGTTAGTAGCAGTGTTAGCCCCGCCCTCTGATCTAAACTAAATTCATATGTGCTGCAACACAAGTCTGAGGGGTGACTAAGTAAATTTTCTATGTGATTTTACTACATGACAAAAACAAATTTGAACACATCTGCCCATGTTTCATGAATCGCTGACATTCAAACTCTCATCTCTGAAGCGTTGCGTTGCCGTATATCTGTGAGTGAATGTGCGCCATGTTGTTTGATCCCTCAGAGGAGCGGGAGGAGCCCACAGAGGGGCTGCTGTACCGCCAGCAGGAGTCCCACCTCTGTCAGCAGATGAAACTGGCCACCGTCTCCCAGGGCCAGGAATCTCCGGCGGCCTGGTTTCAGGAGGAAGCGGCAACATGTAGCACCACGCAACCTTGTTCAGGTGGGAGCCTTTAAACCACACGGACGCGTTCATCTCAGTTCGTTAAGACATCATCAAAGAGTTGATATATTTCAGTAATTCAACTCAAAAAGTGAAAGTCGTATTGATTCACTACACACGGAGAAACATACGTCGACCTTTTTTGCCTGTTGATTTTAATAATCATGGCGTATGGCAAATGACAATCTAATTACTGCATGAGATCAATAAAAACTGCAGTTTAATAACTGCATTTCAAGGCATCACTAAAGTAGCTGGTTGTTCACAGTGCTGCGTCTACTAATGGTAACGGAAGGTTAAGTGGAAGGACAAAGTATGCGGTGAGATAACTGCACCCATCTTAAGAGCTCGGGTGAAACTAAGACCAGCTGCGTTTTCATCACAAATGTGTGCATTTGTCAGCATTCTGCTGATGTCCAAAAAAAAGAAGATTAATTAAGGATCGCAATTAAAAAGCTTGTTTACGCGACAAGTCATCAAAAAACATGTCTCGCCACGATCCTCCGACTACTTCCTGTGTCGTCTTCTCCGTGGTTTCAGTCAGTGGTAACATCCGGTTGTTGATCGTGTGACATGCACTAAAAACCACCTCATCTTAACACCAAAATGTTTTATTAAAAAACTTTTCTTTTTTTGTTTTTCAAAATTGATGCTTTTCCATTAAACAAATGTATTTTTGAAATGTCAAATTGCACCATCATCAATGGAAACGCAGGTAATGCGTGTAGCCAGCTTTTCAGATGTGCAGCGATTAGCTCACCGACAATATTTTCATATGTTGTAATGCCTTTTTGAATGTGACACGAGGAAAGTCCTCTTTATCCTCGGTATACAAGAAGTGTGCATTTCTGTAGAAATGAAAAATGGCTCCCTCCCACTGCCCTTCTCTCTCAGACCAGCCGCAGTACGCCAGCAGCGAGCAGTCCAAGCTTCCAGACCACAGCCGGATCCGCTCCCGTGTCCCGGCCAACATGCCAAAGCTCTTCATCCCTTCCACCGTCACCAAGTTCCCCCCGGAGATCACGGTAACGCCCCC
This sequence comes from Girardinus metallicus, assembly GCA_903067095.1. Lineage (NCBI taxonomy): Eukaryota > Metazoa > Chordata > Actinopteri > Cyprinodontiformes > Poeciliidae > Girardinus > Girardinus metallicus. Next base: position 3,072 of record CAEGAE010079845.1, on the reverse strand, counting down.
CACCCCCACGCTGCTCTCCCCTAAAGGCAGCATCTCAGAGGAAACCAAGCAGCGACTGAAGGTAAGCGGCTCCGACGCCAGCCTCCCTGTCTGTCTGCACGCAGCTCTGATGAACAGCGCCCTCTGCTGTCTGCTTCCTCCCCTTCCCTCGTACAGAACGTCATCCTGTCATCCCAGTCCGCTGCCACGGTGAAAAAGGACACGCTGACCCAGCCGGTGCTGGAGGTGCAGGAGACGTCCAGCCAGGAGTCGTCTCTGGAGAGCGAGTCGGACGAGGAGGACGACTACATGGACATCTGAGCATGAAACTCGGATTCACTTTCAACTTTAAAAAAAAAAAGCAGCTGTCTGTGTTGATGCTTTGGTTCCCTCACGTGCCATACAGGACAAAAAAAAAATAAATCTCCACTCCAAACGGATGAAATGCAGTATTCTAGGCCGCTGTGTGGTTGCTACGGTTGCAAGGAGTGTGTCGGCGCATGACGGACTTTGAAGGCTTTCGTCCCGCAGCATGCCTGAAACGTGCCACTAATGCATATCACACGTCAAGCTTCTTCAGCTCTCTTGCTTTACATCCGACCCAGCAAAAAAGAAAAGAAAGAACCGAAAAACAGTTTGCCTTTAACGGCCACCAGCGACGTTTTTATGCATCTTTACTACGTAGTGTGCAGATTTTGTTTTTATTATTTTATTTCTCCCCCTCTCCGAGCTGCAGCTAATCGCTCGTCTTGAGCACTTTCCTGTCACCGTTTACTCCGCCGTGACGTTCTTAGTCTCGACGCGTTGCTGCACGACGCTTTTGGGTGAAACCGGGAGGGAGGTCGGGGCGGGCTGCCGGGGCGGGCTGCCGGTCACGCTCCGGCTCCGTCCGTGGAGCCAACGATCCACGAAGCCTCATAACCTGTAGCAGACTGAAAATGTTTACACTGAACACTTGGGATGCTTCTCAGCTGGCACTTAAATTTGTGTTTTTCGTGTCACTATTCTGTCTCTTTTGTGTGCATTCGTAGCTGCGAAAACACTTCTCGCCAGGATGACGTCCTGCCACCAGCACTGATCCGAATAACGAGACGAATTAGCTTTTGTACAAAACAAGAGAAAAAAAAAAAAAGGAACCTTTTGAATGTTTGTTGGATTGAGCTGGAGGGAGGAAGGTGCCGTAAACTACCTGACGTCAAAGGAACCGATGCGCACGACGACGAGGACTCTCCAATCTTGATGCCTTTCCACTGAACTCACTTAAGGACAGTTTGTCACATTTCTTTGCCTAAACTCAGAGGAAGACGCACCGAATGTTTTTTACAGATAGTTTTCTATAAAAAAAAAAAAAGAAAGACTTATGTTTCTCGAAAGCCGTGTGGGGTCATTTTTAAAGGAATAGGGCACAAATAGATTAACTGTTCCTACCGTAGTAAAGAAAAAAACAAACCCTGCTTTGTTATATTTGTTTGTTTTCGGGGTTGTTGTGATGGGCTTTGGGGGAATGTATGTGAAGCGGGTTAAAGTCCTGAGATCGCTCCGACAGAACATGTTCTCTACGTCTGGACTGAATGCATTGATGTCAAACCAAAAAAATATATATATATATACATATATATTTGAAAAAACACGTTTGTTGTTTGAGTTTTTAAACCAAATCAAACCACTTTATTGCACTCTTAATACAGACGCAACTCGAGACATTTCTTAAGTTAACAAAGTGAAACTTGTAGATTCATACTCTGCACAGACACAAAATCTTACGACCAATCTTGTTGGTGTAGTTTCTAGTGCAGAATATTTTAGTACACTTGGAATAAGACAAAACTAACTTACAAGTAACTTTTCAGCAACATATAGACCCTTGCTTAAAGTCAATAATTCTTTAAAATTGATGGAAAAAGTACTAGTTGCGAGTGAAATAATCTGCCAGTGGAACAGTAACCCTTTATTTTTAGAGATTATTTTTTGCAGTTGACCTGTTATTGCATGGCACTCGACCAAATTAGTTTTATTTATTATGCGAAAGTCTAGAGAAGACTTCAGTTCAAATAAAAACTCTCAGCTCGGCTTTTGGAAAGCTTTGCGGCCAGTGGCGGTTCTACCATGTTTGCCACCCTGGGCGAGCTTCCACCTGGGCACCCCTCCCCCCCCAAACGTCTCTTCTTATCACGTATTGGAAAACGCTGTGACAACAAAATCAACATTAAACCAATTCGTCTGAAAGATGTGTGTATTCATGGATTATTTTTTTTAGATACTTAAAACGACACAAAAAATATCATGTAAGTGTATTAAAACTATATAACACTTTTAATACCATGATGAAAGTAAAATTTGTAATGGTGAGGTGCCACCCTGGACAGTGAGCCGTATTAAGGAGCTCCACTAGTCGCTGCTCCACATTTTATTCATTGCATTTTTTCAATGAATAAAAGCAGAGTTCTGATCATCTAAAATACTTATCAAACAACATTAAACGTGATGTTCTTTGGGGGAGCCTCCCTGTTGAGCAGCTGGCAGACCTCCCCGCCGACCTGGAGCTGCTGCTCAAAGGGCCCATACACCGTGGTGTGAACTGTCTGACGCGAGGGAAGTCATTAGTCTTCATTAGCAACTTCCAGGAGTTTCTTATGAAGTGCTGTGAAGTTGTCATTTGCTCCCTTTGCCAGGAAAACTAGATGTGAGGTTTGTTTTCCTATGCAGAGGGCCAAATGTGAGCCTGCCTGCCCGGCCCCTGGTGCGTACTGTTAAGATCCTGGTCCCTCTGGATAAGGAGTTGAAAACGCAGACTTTTATTCTTGATGTTAAAACAGTAGATCTTGTCTTCTGTTGGGAATGTGCTCCTCTTGGTGTGTTGCTCCTAATTATGTCGGCATATAAAAAGCTATTTGAAAAAAGAAAAAAAACATTGGATCCCTTGCAGAGTTATTCTTTTCGTCACACTTAAATGTTTCAGTTCACTACAAAAATTAGTTTTTAAGTTAGACAAAAATAAGCTGAGTAAATACAAAACTTATTTCAGGTGATGACTTAATTCATTAAGGAAACAAATTATCCAAGTCAAGCTGAATATATATATATATATATATA
>CAEGAE010079842.1:0-16689 GCA_903067095.1 Girardinus metallicus | reverse complement strand
TGAAAGGTTAATTACTCGTGAACTGGCCAAGAAATGTTATTTTGATCTCTGTGATGATGACACACTGCAGACTCCAAATGAATGTATCTGTAAATGATTTAAGGCCCAACACTGACCCCTGCAGGATCCATCAGGTACTAGATGAGCAATTAAAATAAATTGATAATTTATGATAATCAATTTATGATTACCATAAATTGATTATTTATGATCATAGTTTATTTATTTATGAGCATATTAAGAATTTTATAAATATCTGTGTCAAATCTGTCTTTAGATCAATAAAGATTCTAATTTATTGCTTTCAGTGGTCGATGCAGTTTATGATTTGCGTCAATGAAGCTGATTCCTAGAAGCATTTCCTTCATATAAACTGTAGTTCCTATAAAATAGAAATCATTTTTTAAATATAAATAAATGTAAATACCATGCCATAGTAGTTACTGTTGACCATGATGGGGCTCCGTCCTCGTAGATAGACGTATTCCTCCCACCAGTCGCTAACCTGAAATGTGCAAAAACATTCATTCAGAGAGCCGCACAGCAGACATCACAAATGTATTATTTATTTAGGCAAGATAAATAATTCAAACCACAGAAATCCTGCAAATCTATTCATTATTAATAGAATTTCTTTTTTTTCTTTTGACTTGAACATCTAAGCAGCCACGCTTTGATGGAGCGTCACTCACGTAGTTTGAGGCCCAGAGCGCTTTGAGTCTGAGGTACCACTGCAGGCGTTTGCCGAGGCTGCTCTCGAACTCAGCCGCCAGCTTGTTTGTGCGCTCGTACTCCGCGTCGTCCACCAGGGGGCGCACTGATTCAAGATACTGCAGAGGAGAGGATACACTGTGTTATGTGATCCGATTCAGAGGAATAAAATCTTTCTACGTCACTTTGTGGACAGCTTATGAGTTTCTGTCAAATACATTTAAATTAGAACGCTAGGGAATAATTAGGCTAATTTTATTCTGGAAGTCATAAATTGTAGATTTTTTTTTAACACATTAAAAATGGAAAAAGTTACACAAACACCGTCGGCGAACGGAGAATGAAGCCGACATTCAAGCAACACGTTTGATGAGTTACAGTCATGAAAACTCAGCAACCAGAAAGTCGAACAGGATTAAAGAAACTTGGTTTTGTTTTATTCTTTCGAAACTCTCAGCAAACACCTCAAGTAAAAACTCCTGGATTTGGAAATCTGGGAAATCGGCTGGAAAATTCCTGCAGGATGTCAAGAGACAGAGAAAACCACCGTTTCAGCTAGCAGAGCTAACGAGTTTAATAAACATCCAGCATTGGTGAAAACCGTTTTGAAAATGCCACCATCCTATGTTGTTGACCCCTTTCACAGCAGCAAGGCTGCAGGTAATTACAGCTGCTGAGCAATTCAGATGCTAGATGTAGGAGTGATCCGTCCATTTTGTAAAAAAAAACAGCAGAATGGCTGACAGCAGCAGTTTAGAAAAACACAACAAAAATAAAAAATAAAACACATTTAATCTGCCTCAAGCCCGCTGTGTCATTAGCAAGCTTTACTTAACAGCAAAGCCAATTTATTTTTGTGAGCAAAGCTTAATAAACTGCATTATAGGCTGTGCACAACGCATGTTATTACACTAAGTTATTAAAATGATGCCAATCAAAGATTTACGAAGCTGCAGAGCACAAACTTTAAAACTTTTCTGTAAAATTAAAAAAAAAAAAAATCAGTAATAGCAGAATTAATAGAAAGCAAGTTAGCATTAGCCTTTCTAAAATGAAGGCTAATTTTGGCAAGAAATGATTATTCTTATATTTTCAACACAACATTGTAAATATACTTATTATACATTTACAGTTAATAAATATCACTTTATACAAGAGAACCAAAAAAGTGTTTTGGAGGGGAAAATTAAACTTAAGATAAGGATTTGAACAGAAACTCGAATTTGGATGTAAATGGGACAGAAAATGTGTTTTATTTCTCTCTTTTTTTTTTTTTTGTAATCAGAGACATAATTTCCTCTGCATCGCAATGTCTCACCCTCTTGACTGTGTCCTTCACGGCAGGCACAGGCAGGTTTGGCAGCGATCCCTGGTAGCTGTAGAGCAGAGGCTTCCTGCCAGAGAAGATCCGCACCAGAGCCTGGAACGTGACAAACAGACCCCAACTGGAGCAAACGGATCCAAATACATGGTTTAATTTGTTAGTTTGACCCATTTACACAACAGTGTAAGGGGCCCTCGTAGACAGGAAATGAGGAGTAATTTTCTATCAAAATATTAAAACGTTTTTCTAGAAAACTCACATTTTGAGATTAATCTAAGAATTTGTTGAAATAGTCTAGAAAAAACAAGGACATTTCTGATTTTGAAAAGTCAAAAACATACAAGAAATATACTCCAAAACGTATTTTCTGAGATTAATCTCAGAAACTGTCCAGTAAAAACAAGAAAATTGTCGAGTTAGAAAAGTCAAAAATTTGCAAGAGAAGACAGAAATGTCCTTGTTTTTTCTAAACTATTTCTGACATCAATCTCAAAATTTCTGAGTTTGAAAAGTGAAAAATGCACAAGAAAAAAAAAACTCAACATTTTCAGATTAATCTCCGAAGTTTTCTATTTTCAATTTTTGTTTTCAATTTTTCAAAGTAGAAAACTTCCTCGCTTTTCATAGAAATTTTTTTGAATTTTTTGGCAGAAATTGGCTAGTCCCCCCCACCCCCCCAATATAAAATGGCCCTAATACATCATTCATATATATATATATATACAGAGTGATTTAAAATGATTTGATAACAAGAACAGATACATTTTTGATGAGTGGAAAATGCATAGACACCTAAACTACTCTCATACCCTCAAAATAATATAAATTTTAAATAAGTAGACACAATAAGCTGTAAGTTACTAAAAGCTGCTGTACAAAGTGTCAGAACAGGTGAGCTCTGGTAGGTTAGCAGGTGAGGAAGCAGAACTGACCACCCAGATTTTGGTGGTGGTGGACATCTTGCCGTGCTGCTCGAACATCCAGCGGTGGTAGGAGAGCAGCTGCTTGAGGCACAGCCGCATGGTGAAGATGAGTAGCAGCCACAGCATCGTGCTGAAGACCACAGCTGACACCACCGCTTGGCACTGCGTACTTATCTGGCTGCAAACCACAGTGAAACACAGCGAGCAAGCGTTCAAAACAAAATCCTGATCACGAAACATCCAGATCTATAAAAGGGTTTTATGCAAATGTAGAAATTTAAATGTGGACGGAACATTTGTTCAGCTACGTTTTCAACATGCAGCCACTTTGTATTTCTCACGCCTGCACGTTTATGCAGAATCCGTACGGTAAATATGAGAAATCCTCCTTCCAACAAGTAGTAACGCAAAGGAAATATTATAATGTGACCCTGTAATCTGTTTTAGTGTAATTTCCTGCTTCTCGTCTCAGTCGTAGTTGGACCAACACCTCACTTCAGTCAAACATTTTACCACGTTTTGTTTTTGTCAGCGAAAATTTCTCCATAATTAGGAACAGACCATGATGTTTCTGTTTAATCTCCACCACCTAAAAGCAAAACGACTGTAGCTGTAAATGTAGTGAAGAGCCAGACTTCGTGGACTGTCAAAATAAAAGATTTATTTATGAACAATGTTTTGCATTATTTGTTAAATGTATATAAATCCTATGAAATAAGAATGCATGATAATTATAAGACATAGAATGAATAACCAAGTGCAGTTATCTGTAAAAGTATTCACATCTCCTGATCTTTCTACATTTTTGATGTTACAATGGCAAAACCTCCATGCATTTCATCTTTATTGAGCTTTTATGTGAAACAGCGGAGATGTCATCATTCTCCATCCTCAACCCATATTTCTATTCAAACTTGTTAAAAAGCTGCAAAAAACTTAAGACTTGGGCAAAAGTTCACCTTCTGGCAGAACAGAGCTGGACTGGTTCAGATCAAAGCCTAATAATGTGTTATAAATGGCCTAGTCCAAGTCCAAAATGCTGTTAACAGACAGTCTCCGTCCAGTCTGGCTGAGTTTGGGTTGAAGAATGAGCAAGAATCAGTCTGAGGATCGATAAAGTGCTGACTCAGCAGAACTGAACAAATGCACGTCACACTTCAGATTTTTACTTGTGAAAAAATGAAGACAAAGTGAAGCACTTTTCGCTTCAAAACTCAAATATTTGCTTGTAACGTGACAAACTGTAAACGTAGGGATGGAAACTGTGGCGTTTATTACACTTTACTGCCTTTAAATTGAGGTTTTTGTTCATTATCACATGACAAGTTGGCTTGAAACAAGCATATATTTGAAAAACAGCGAAAAAGTTTAGTCAATTCTTTGAGTCTGGAAATAACTGAAAAGATGTACCGTAAAGTCCGGACTATAAGCCGCTGATTTTTTTTCCCCACACTTTGAACACTGCAGACTATAATATGGTGTAGGTACATGTTTTTTGTTTTTTTTTCGTGGCGCCAAAAACAGTAGACCAATAGAATTGAGGAGCTGTTCACAGAGGTCCAGTGAAATTGTGCGATACATCACGCTCACTTTCACAGTTACGGTCTTGTAAATCAGTCATTTGTTCTCACCCTCACTAACATGGAAGACACTCGAAGAAAAGCACACGATGCTGGTTTTAAGTTAAAGGCGATTCGTCTGGCGGTTGAAGTAGGAAATCGAGCTGCTGCACGTCATTTTGGCATAAATGAGTCAACGGTGAGTCGTTGGAGACGACAGCGTGAAGAACTGACTCGATGCAGAAAGACTACAAAAGCTTTCAGAGGTAATCACAGCAGGTGGCCCGGACTTGAAAACTCGTCGGATACCTGCGGCTTAAAATCCGGTGCGGCCTACGCAAGTACAAAATTGATTTTCTTTCTAAAAATTAGAGCGTGCTGCTTATAATCAGGTGCGCTCCGTAGTCCGGAATTTACGGTACTTCTATTTCTATGTAATATTGATGAATGTCAAATGGACTCATGGAGTTGGTTACCTGACAGGCAGGTGCTCCTGTATCTTGGCTATGAGTCCCATGGACGGGTCGGAGCGGGTGTACATGGTGGCCAGGATGGCGATCACCACAAACAGCCAGGAAGAAGGACTGGCAGGATACACACCTGAGATCACTCTGTTCTGTTAAAGGAAGAAACATTAAGTTGTTCTTCTGTTCTGGATCTGGAAGTTAAATTAAATATTACTATTAGATCAATGTAGTAGTAAAGCGCTTAATGTTTTTTTTTTTTTTAGCTCTACATCAACTGTACATCCAAGAAGATTGGATTTTTTTCCTTCAAATGAGCAGATTAGTTAGAATTTACAGGCCTGTGATAATCGATAAAGTTATATTTAGACAGCATTAATGACTTCAGGAAAAAATAATATTAGAGTTACACTATCGGTAGCCGGACGTTCTATAATTATAAATGTTGAACGTGAACATTTCTCTGTGTTTTCTGGAGGTTTTTTATTAGTTCTCTTTGTTTTTGGTCATTTTCCCCCCATATTCTCTGTCCACTCCTTGCACCAGATTGTAAACAAAAAACAGGAAAAAGTAAAGGACAACAGAAAACTATCAGGACAAAAATAAAAAAAAAGAATCGGTACTGAAGTGTCTTTAAAATATCAGTATAATTCTTTACCACAGGGGTGTCCAAACTTTTTGGCCAAAAATGTCAAGTTGCAATCACAGCGGGGGGCCACAAACTTTTAGTATTCTCAATTATAAATTGCAAAAACTATTTTTTTTTTTTTATGTAGTAAATGAACAAACTAAACATAATATTTTAGTGCAATAAGTAAAGCAGTCGGATTTCTGTCGTTCTTTAAAGGGTCTTGCAGGTTTGCCAGATTAAAAACAATCAAAAAATCAAAACAAAACAGCAAATCATATCCTAAATCTTTCTTTTTTTTTCTGGATTTTTTTGTCTTTTTACCCCAAAATATTTTTATTAGAATTTTTTGTTATACAGACATACTAAAAACACACAAAAAAAATGTAAAGTGATAAAACACAGTGCAATCCCTCCCCTCACCCCAAAAAACGCCAGAGCTCAGTTTGTCTGCACAAAATTTAAGTTTACAATGTCACAGTGTTTGTTTAGGGATCACTTACTTTTTCCCCAAGTTTATTAAACAGGCGTCCCACAGCCTGCATTTCAGTAAAAGTCACTGGATGTTTTTGGTCCTTATGCCTGATAAACTGGATGAATACTTTGTGCTGCATGTTACATTTTGCAGATTTTAAACGTCTATTGCTTTTTTTTTTTTTTTTTTTTTTTTTTAAAAAGCCTGGCATCATTGAAAGTTTCACCAACACCGATTTAATTTAAAATGCAAACCAGCAAACCAATTTTTAGGCTACTCTTGAACTGTGATCAAGTCAATGGGCCACTCAGAATTGTTGAGAGGACCACAAGTGGCCCCCGGGCCACACTTTGGGCACCCCTGCTCTTCCAACTGCTTTGTGTTCTTACCTCTGTTTTAAGCAAGAGTTCAGAACTGGCTGAAGTTCAACAGGACCTGCTAATTTTAAACCGTTTTGTCACATTCCCCAAAAAGCAACAATAAAATTAAAGCTTGAACAGTTCACCACTCTTCTACCTTGACTCTGATGACGCGCTTCTTCCATGAGCGAACCCCGGACAGGTAGATCTCAGAGAGCGCCTGGTGGGACAGCCGCAGGTCGATGCCGTCTGGAGTGACGGTGAACTGGAAGGCCACAGCCTGGTGGGCCTCCGCCATGGTAACAGCGGCCGGACCGAGGACCTGATGGAGAGATCCGCGACATGACAGCAAACATTAAAAAAAAAAAAGAAGAAGAAGAAAAAAAAAGCACCTGAGACGAGACAAATACCAAAACTAGTGACCTCAGGCGCAAACGGCAGCCATGAAAAAATGTTTAACATTCTTCAGAGATCGTTAACTTCTGACATGAGTCTATTGTGTAAACAATCCTTTCTGAATATCTGATAGTGGAACCATGACAGATGATTAGAGGTTCGTGAATCTGTTCAGATTTGATGCTCTCCTGTCCAGATGAAAGAGATTCTTTGAGATCAAGGGGAAAAAGCTAAATTATAGCAAGATTTAGTTTGAGATTATCAAAGTTTGATCTGAATTTCTGCTTAGACGCAACAAAAATGAACAGATAAGAAGGAATCAGCCGAATTCCTTGAAATGACTGATGAAATGAATACCAGGACACCAAACACTGAACACAAGTTACAAGAATAGGGGAAGGAAAAAAACGTAAATATTTCACATCCCTTAGGTTTTGTTAATAATTAACTCTTATCAACAGTCAGTCACTGACTCATTGATAATTCCTTAAAGTGCATTTTTAAGCTCCTTTTAAACGGTAGAAACAAAAGAGAAAGTCCCGCTGTTAATTCATCGATTTGAACAATAAACAAAACTTTGATAATGAGGATCAGCTGAACTCGATGTAACTGACTCAGAATAATTGGGTTGAACTGACTTTTTACTATTGCAAAGTGTGTTGAGACGAAGCGTTGTGAACCGTTTCTATATAAACGGAATGAATTGAAATGAAGAGAATGGGTTTTATTTAAGATCCTAATATCAATAATCAAACGTCTGATTCATGCTGCTGCTTTTTCCATTTATGTTTGAAGCTTCCAGGCGACTTAAAAAGGACAGGATTTTATTTGGGGGCATCAGAGTTGTGAATGCAAATGGACGCCTGGGCTTGTCATGGTAACTGGACAATAAATATGCACCAGAAATTTTGTGACAAACAATAATATTGTCATTTTGAGATCATTTTCAACTACTACAGCAACAGTAGCATGTTAATGCTACATTAACTTTAATTTATAAAGAATATTTAACACTGGGACTGGAAAATATGATAAATATCCGAAATAAATAAACAAAACATCTGAAAAGAACAATAATTAAAATGGATTATGAAGTCTCTGTAACCAAAATTAATCATTCAGCTTTGACAGGGAAAACAGGTAAAAGTGGCAGGTAGTGCAAAACAAGTACTTTATATACTGGTGTCCAATTTTTGCAGCCTTTTTAAAAATGTCAACTTTTTAACAACTGTTGTCCACATGGAAATTATCAATTTCAGTTTAATTTATCAAGCGACCAACTGATTTATTGGTTACTGTGATAGGCACACCTCATTTATTGGATTTATATTTGTAACACTTTGCGAAAACATCTATATTTTTATTCTCACTTCTCAATGATGCCCTTATTCCCATTGAATACCATGTCGTTGATTTTACAACATTAAAATCTTAATCAAACAGACTAACAGTTGTTGCTGTAAACTCACAAAATGTGAGGATACTTCTGCAAGACTCTACGTCGTTGGAATGTGTGATATAAACGGTATGCGGGAGAAACGATAGAAATTTGGCCTCTGACAGAGATCTGAGGTCTACCGGCTGACCGCAGTAATGCTCACACAAGCAGCTGGCATCAAAACGGAGGAAACAGGAAGAAGCGCGACTGTGAGTGCAGGGGAAGAGCTCATTAGAAACTCTGATGCGTTTAACCTCCCGCTGTCTCAGCGCGACGCTCAAGAGGAATGCAGCAGATGTCACGGTCAGACAGCATGCAAGAAAAGTTACAAACATAACATCCACAAGGCCACGAATTTGTGTGCGTTTAAAGAAGTTTTAAACGCATACAAGTGTATACTTTCCACTCAGTTAGTGGGCCTTTTTTTTGTTTCTGTTGTAGGTTTGATATGTTACAGCTGCAGTGAGTCTCTGCCCTCTTTCCTTGCAGAGTTCTGGAGACGGACCTTCTGCAGGTGTCGTGTTTTTCCCTGATTGCTGCTCTGCTGCTATAAAGCTGCCATGCAGGCAGCAGACGGAGGCTTTTCCCTCCTCCTCCTCCTCAGAACCCCATTTGGTTTGGTTTGTATCTTATGATTGGGTTTTGTCGGGTTTGTTTTGCATTTGCTTATTTTTGGTTATCCTGATTTAATTTCTCATTTCAGGTTTTATTTCTTTAGTATAATTTAATAAATTCAATTTTCGTGATGTCAGACAATCGTCGTGTGGTCTCCTTTAACGTTACCCCACCAAACGAGCCTGGTGGACGTAACATATACATATCATATTGTGATATATATCGTTACCGCCACCCATCCTAATAACATATCGTGATATGAATTTTACGCCACATCGCAGCAGTTGACGTTAAACTGAATCCTGGGTCTGTATCCTAAATGTTTAGGGACATTTAGATGACACAACAAACTCTAAATGTCTGTCATGCGTAAAACACACTCAGCCAACGTTGAACAGAAAACATATTTACGGTGGGAACCAGTGACTGGATGCGGATGTGATCAGGAGCGTTATGTTCAGGGCAATTCCTGCTTCTCTTCGCAAAAAGAAATTGATTCTTTTTATCCCTTTAGAAATAGGTTATGGATAATGGCCTGAGGTTTAGTCACCATTAACAACATGGAGAAAAACAGATGCTCATGCGTTTCCCACTAACGTGTTTCATGTTGTGGTAACGTGGCTGACTTCAAACAGCAGATTTCAGCACGGGTTACCTCGTCTAGCCTCCTCAGCGCTCACAGAGACGCCACAGTGGCTGTGCTAGCAGACAGAAACACGGAGACGCAGAGAGACGCCTCTGCTTTCATGGAGCTGCAGATGTGGCTTCATTTATATGGCGAGGAGAAAACAAGAAGTCAAACAAACAAATATTTGACCGTGAATAATTTAAGATAAGGAAGAAAGAGACTGAAGGTGGTTTTATTGGATTTTCAAACTCAAAAATTGAGAAAGGATGCATGAATGGAGCAAAGATTTTAATTTCAGAAACTGACAAATATTTAAGAAAAAAAACAAAACACAGGTTCTAGGTTGGTATGCTATCTAACACTCTCAGAGTAAAAGAGGGTTGTGCATAGGGCAGCTGATTAAAATATTAAAACATTGGGAGCCATTTTGTCCTAATAAAGCCAGAAACTCTGAAGTACATTTGTGGATTTTAGGTGAGACAACGATACATGAAGGAAAACGATACATGATTTTATGTTTTGCTTTTCTCTTAATTAAAAATCTAAAAGAAACGTGGCATGCATCTGTTTTCAGCAAACCTGTGTCCTGACAGCATCAGTTTAGTTTGAAATGTGTAAATTTATTTGGCAGGGAGACTGAACATTAATCAGCATTTCTGTAAATGCACCAGAATTAGCCAAAAGAATATTTTTCATCTACTGTCCTTGAACAATGAGTAATTTGTCTTGTTGAAAACGGAGGTTGTACAAAACAAGGTTAAAATGACAACTACACACATTTTGTCAGTAAATACAACAACAAAATGAAAGGGAAGGTGACTTTATAGAACCTCCAGGAACAGTACTTATATAAATACGTAAGTAAAATCAAACACATACATAAAACACCACAAAGACCTGTACCTGAAACGCACAATAATTGCAAAACACATACAATTTTCATTCTGCCTCACAAATAAGCCCCACTATGTGTTGGTCTGTCGCATGAAATCCCAAGGAAACAAATTAAAGTTTGTGGCTCCATTGCGGCAAAATGCAAAATGGCACCAAGGGTTTGGATAACATCCGTAAGGAGCTGCAGGTTCTGGATAAAAGGTGTGAATAATACAAGATTAAAAATTTTTGGACAATTGAAAAATTACAAGAACCCAACCTCAGATGGGAGGCACCCTGAGCAGGACTGAGGGCAGGGCTTGTATAAACTGGGGCAAAGGTAAATGCCTCCGAGGCATTTAGATCACTACAGTGTCTGCATGGAAAAATACACGAGAGATGCATTCCAGGTCAAACACACAACAGTAAAAATCTAAATTCACACGCAACAAGATGACTTCACAGTAGTCGAGTAGCACCAAACTTAAAAAAAAAAAAATTTTTCGAATAAGCAAAAAAATATCAGGGTGAATTAAGCTAAATAACGTTACTTTTCTTTGTCAAATACAAGCTAAAATTGAAGGCTTGAATTTTGCGTAGAGATGCGGAAAGCAACTGAAATTGTAATTGTCTTATTTTCCGTCGGTGGGTCAAATACTTAAAAAAAAAGAAAAGACTACATTCTTTTCTTTCTTTGTTAAATGCAGCAAATAAAAAACTAATCTCACCATTTAGATTAGAAATGCCCCAGTTAACTGAACATATATTTTTTGATAAATAAAACTGATAAGTCAGAGACCCGTGTGATGATGCATAAATGGAGATCGACTTGCAGTTCTTCCATTTTCTATTGGCTTTAGAACCACTACGTCTGCCAAACAATCCAAGTTTTTCTCCTGTCAAAGGCAGAACAAGCAGGTCAGACTTCAAAGTAAACCAGACAGTAGTATCTGTCAGGAAAAGCCTGATTGGTTTTAAGGCCTCCGGGTGGATTCATCAAAACCTCTTAACTAAACTTTCCTTTCAGAGACGAACGACAGGAAGACGGAAAAAAACAACCACAATCACCTACTGACCTGTGTGTTAATTACAAATATTTATGGCATGACTCTTCCCATTACTGTGTCAATAAGCAAAAGCACTTCCTTATATTATTGCTAACGACATATGGGCTACTTAAAACACCCACAGTAACATTCAGAGCCCTCATAACTTGATTCATCCCTTTATGTGTTAATACAGGTGTTCCCCTATATGAAGGAATAATTACGAGTGTAACCTCTTGAATGGGAATCAAACGGTATAAGTCGAGTGTAATGTGCTCTGACCTTTCTGGAGCAAGTGTCGCTCGGATCAGTGGATTTTCAACGGACAGCAGCTAATGTTTCCACTCTATTGGTGAAGATGGGTCAGGTATTGCTTTACGGGTAATTCAGGCTAGCAGACAATGAGACCAGCCGCATCTCAAAGTAGAGTGGATTTTAACGTAGAAGAGCAGCACAAACGCTTTGTCTGACTACAGAGGTAATAAATCCATACTGGTCTTTTGTACATTTACCAACGCAGGTTAAACCGAGCTGTCGCTGAAAGTGACAGCCGAATCAACGCTAGCTGATGCTAGTGCTGCCTAGCCGGAGCGCCCAGCCCCCAAAAACGGCTACTGATAAGGTTTGCTAATGCTCTGCCAAAGATGCGGCCTCTCTCCCGCGACGCGTCTTTCACTCACCTGTTTTTATTAAAAAAAAGGCGAAATGTCCAGGATTCAGTTGATATTCGGTGAACATTAACTTCTGACGTCGTCCCCGGTAGTGTCCCGTCGCTATCAGCCTTCCTCCTCCGCGACTGCGCTCCACAACAGATGCTCGCGAGGATGAGTGGATGCTGCCTTCAAGGAGTGTCGGAAATTTGGTAATTAAGACTTGAAGGTCGCTCCTGAACCGAAGAGCACGATTTCAGTTTTGGATAAAAGTTTGAATAAATTACTATAGTACCTTTGGGATATAATAATTTAAAAAAACACTGACTTAATTTGTCTATTTTTTTTTTATCACTGAAATGGTATTCATTTCATACCCTATTAGATTTACTGATTTTGTAATACACAAATCTATCTCTAGAAAAAAAAAGTGTATATTGTTTAAAAGTTCTCCAATAACATTTTTGATAAACTTTCAACCTTTTTATAGCGATTCTCAGTGGAAAAAGACGCGACTTCAAGTACCATAGATAAATTACCATGATGAAATTGAAAGCACCATCATAACAAAATAATAGCATGCATTATCATAAAGATATTCCGTTTAGTTTTGACTTGAATGATGCTGGCGGGCTGTACTGGAGATATATGTAAATTGAGTCTGTCTCAACTTATACTTTCATGCAAAAGTATATCGGTGATGCAGCAGTTCTGCAGGAAAGAACATTGAATCATTTAAATGAAACACATCAACAAGCCTACATAATTCCTGTTGCTTACCTTCATTATGATTACTGTCGATGTAGCCATTTTGGTCCTCTCTGGACCTGATTCTCTTAACAAAACATTTTTATTGTGCTTTATTTTTCCTTAAATAAGGTGTTCTCAAATCAGAACACAGGTAAACACTTTTAAATGTAGAATTAGATTTAAAAAACACAACTAAAAAGGAGAAAAACAAGGAATAAATATAAACTCAGCTTGTGTGATGTCATCACGGGCATGTGTTACGAAAGATTGGTTTTGTGAGGGTAGAGTATTCTTGATTTAAATTACTTAAAACTAAAACTGACAAGGGCATCTTATTTTCCAGATGACAAACTATACCTAAAGAGGATTTAATTATACCGAAAGAAAAGCATGTGTAGTGGCTTTAAGTGTTAATATCATTAAAACATTTGGATACAGAAAGTGAAAGGTAAACAACTTTGTAACTAAGAAAGTAAATAGACACACATATAAATTTAAGGTTTATTATTGTCACCATAACAATAATGTGAATCTCTCTTTATTTTGACCACCAATTCAATCATAATTGTTCTTTTATCACAGGCAATAGTTATAATAGTGCACTTTTTATATTTAAATTATTATACAGACACTTCATTTTTTTTAAAACACCTTATTCTACTGACCCTTATGAATGGAGAATAGTTTACAATCTTAGCCAGGGCTGGGTCAATGAAAGTGAAGGTGGTTTGAGAAATGAAACCGAAAATGAAGGCGAGCGATCGTCAAAGTGTGTACTAACAGTGAGGCGAACAACTGTACACTTTGTCTGGTGACGATGGGTATACGGCGGGGTGACGGGGAGTGAAGAGAGGCAAATGAGTGAAGCGAACGCTCAAAATGTGTAAAAGAGAAACAAAGAGCGCCTTGCAGGGTTTGGCTTCAGTAGTTAATTTGATATGGTTAGGTTGGGCGAAGTCGCCATGCGGAATCAGCTCAACGTATATCTGCTGCAAAGCTTTAATCTCTCTCTCTCTCTCACTCAGTCATCAGTTCACACACAGATTCCAGAGATGATCATGCGAAGCTTGAGATTCAGACGAAGGTCACTGAGGAAAACAAAACGACTCAACACATCTATCAGAGCAGGAAAGGAAAATCAGAGTGATTATGAGTGAATTAGATTGTTATTAAAATGGTTCTCATGACATAAAATACACTTTGTAAACAAACATATGGCAAAACCGAACTCTAAATTAAGTATATAAATTAATAAATAACCAAATAAATAATCAAATAACTTCATGAAAAACTGAAACTCCTGCACTTTGTTGCATATTGTGCTGAATGGAAGACTGGTGAAGAACACTGACTGGTCTGGCGTAGTACTGGGGTAACATGTGGATGTCCGAGTTGCTATGTCGTGCTTGTCCAATGGCGTGACACTTGCAGATCCAACGCTTGGATCCTTGGTGAACACTCAGATGAGGAGCACGGGGTTGTTGGGAGATGCTTGCTTCCTAAGTCCTGTGCAAACGTTGTGAGTCCAGCGTCATGAAAATGTCCACTCATGAGTTTCCTGTTTTGTGTTTTTTGTTGTTTTTTGTTTTTTTTCTTTACAAGTTAGTATGTGAATACAATGGCAATAGGAGACAAGCTTCAGAAAAGAGGTGTTTTCTGGTTGATCCAAAGGTCAGGAATGCTCTTCTGATTCAGTCTGGGCACAAACACCTCCACCGAGGTTCAGTGATCTATTCACGTATTAACAACGCCCTCCCCACGACCCTTATAGCAATGTTCATATATCTGTTCAAACCAAAGCAACTAAAGCAACGAGGGTCCAATGCGGAATCATAGATGCATTGTTTTATACCTTCTCTGAGTAAAAAGGAAATACAAAACAACTCAACGTATGCCAACAACGTTCAGACTGTTTCTGCTGCCATCTTCACCAATACCACTGTGCTACTGACATCCTCAAATAAAAAGAAATACATTAACACAAATAAAAACCAAAATAAAAAAATAAGTTTTTTCACATTCACTTACTTAGCTTACTTGTTGGCTTTCTTTAGATCAACAAAAGCCGCTGCTGGAACTCAAGGATGCAGTTTCTTAAGAGAAAAGCGGAACTTCCTGGTAGCAGGTTGCTAAAATTTTAAGTTTTTATGCTGCAATACATTTACATTTCTCTCCAGATGGACTATTATCTGCGTGTTGCTTGGCAGGGACATGAGCGCCACCGTTAATTTAAGGAGTAAATTTTGGACGTGAACCAATGGGATGACAGACTATTTTGTCTGGTCGTGGCATGCACATCAGCACTTCAAAAGAATTTCTGTTTGATTTGGGAAGCTACATTTTTAATGGATGGATACCAAACTGCTCATTCTCACACTCCTTTTTTTTTTTTAAATTAAAGGGTGGTTCCTTAAAACTTCTTCCTCTTTTAAAGGTAGGACTAATGGTGATCCAGAACATCAAGATTATGTTGGCAAAACAATGCAAGATGGGAGGGGAAAAAGGCTCAATCCTTGTTACGGTTAAGCACTTTCAGTAACGGAGTCAAGGAAGAATCGGGGTGGCTCGTAGCTCGCAGGGAAACTTGAAGGTGGAGTTATTACTGTCTGGTTTCTGGTGCAGCTCAAGCATCCTGCAGCGTGTTCTCGCTCTACCCTACGGTTGGGACTGGGTTCCGTTAGAGGACAGGAGGCGGGTTCTCTCCTTGGCCGAGCCTCTGCGCTGCAGAACTCCTCCGCTGCCTCCGATGCCTCCGCCGTCTGCACGGTCGGCCCACTCGCACCTGTCGCCCCCACCCTCAGAGCGCCTCGAGTTTTGGCGGGTGGGGGTCCCGTGGGGACGACTGCTCTTCTCATCTGGGAAGGGATCAACAGAGCAGAACAGGAAAGTCACTCCCAGGGTATATATGGTGCATTCTGACCAGTCCAATTAGATTAATCTCAGGAATATTCTATAAGAAAACATGGAAATATTCAGAGTTTCAAAAGTTTAACATTTTCAACTTTTTGAGTTTGGAAATTTCCAGAAATTTTCTTAAAAAAAATATGCACATATTTTTAGCTCAAATAGTTGCAAATTCTTTTTGTTGGAAACTCAAAAAAATTCAAACTTTTCAACCTCAGAACTTTCCATGTTTTTCTAGAAAATTTCTGAGATTAATTTCAAAGTTTCTGAGGTTGAAAGGTCAAAATTTGCAAGAAAAGGGTTAAATTTTGAGCTCAAGTTAAAATAAACAAATTACTGCTTCACTGAAGTTAAAACTCATGGATAGGCAGTCTTACCACATAGGGCCTGCACCAGTGGCTGATCATGAGAGCTGAGAAGCTGGGCTTGAATCGTTTCCACCACTCTTCTGAACCTGCGACTCGGCCCTACAGATCCAAAACCTTGTTGTTGAAATGTGCTGTACAAATAAACTTGACTGACTGAAATCTCCAGCCACTTTTTACTCAAAAACAAACTTAGTCACACCTAATACGTAAAATGGACTAACTCCTAGGGCTGTTGTAAACAAATATTTTAGTAATCGATTAATCATCGATTATTCTTACGATTAATCGGGTAATCAGATAAAAAAAAAGATCAAATAAAACATTGGTAAATCTAACATAACAGCAGTGTTACTATCGCATATCAACATCAGTCCAGTTTTTCACATTTGAGCTTCTCTAACAGTTACTTTTCTGTAGTTTAGAAAATTAACCTGTAACAATAATAGCTCATTTTGTTAACTTGAAGAAAAGTTATACAAAATCTGAAATTAATTCAATGTGATAATAAAGAGGCAGGCTCACAAATAGCCTATCTATTTGTGAGCAGCTATTATGAAAAAATGTCTATACTCCAGTTT